>VZUI01089460.1:0-67835 GCA_013401135.1 Cettia cetti
GTTTTGCTAAGAAAATCTGCAGAGGATTTGGACAGGAAAATTGCAGGATTTAGCTGGAATGTGAGGAATCTTTGGGTCCCTAGTTAATTATGATTTGCTTTGTTATAATAACAGAAATAGAGCTAGAGAAGACAGTTCTTGTAATAATAAGCGTAGGCACTCTTACTATTTTTTTATTTGTATTCATCCTTCTTCAAAGAAGCTGCTGCCAAGAACCCCAGTTCTCTCAGCCACTCCTCATAAGACTTGTTCTCTAGAACCTTCCCCATCTTCACTGGTCTTCTTTGAACACGCTCCAGCACCTAAATGTGAAGTTTATCTTTAACTCGTCTTGCTTTTTTCACATGCTGGCTGTGTAAAGCATCTGAATCTTTGCCAGACTTGGTAGCTACTTCACAGATTAGAGCTCCCCAAGGAACTTTTGCCTGCTTTTGCAGAGCTCTCCTTACTTTATTCAATACTGTGCTTCTGTCTGATGTCCCCTCCAGAGGGAATTGTCCCCTCATGCTGTATCTGGATGCTGTTTCACACCAAAAAACAGTTTAGGAGCATGATAACAAGAGTACAGAACCATGGCTCTGGGGAGAGGTCAGTTGACAGCATTGGTGTGCATTGTGTTAGGAGAAGGACATTCTGTTCACATAATTTTTAGATACATACTTAAAAGAAAGGACTGCAGGAACAATCTTGTGTCACGGTAAAAAAACCCCACCTGTCTTAATTTTTATCTATCTGTCTCAAAAGCTTAAAGGCCACTTCAGAGAAGAACTCATCACAGCCTCCTCTACTCTTTTTTGTAGGAGTTCATTTAATTATGCCAGAGAAAACCACAGAATAATGAAGTGAGATGATCAATGAAATTTCTAAAGCAATTGTTTGTTAATACTCTGCATTTAAGCCCCAACTGCATTTAAATCCCAACTCTGCATTTAAATGTAACCCAGATTTATTCAAATATTTATTTGCCCTACAAATAATCTTGTTTTGGGTGTTTTCTTCCCAAGCAGCTATTTGAATTATTAGAGAATTAATCTTCTCTCGTAGTTTGCAGAAGAATAATGGTGGGGTGTTATTCATTTTTTATAGTATTTGCTCTCCTGCTCAGGAATTGTACATAGTATCCTGGTAGAATAGGTTGCTTATTCTTAGCCTTGAACATGTTTACCAAGAAAACATTAGTTTTAACAAACAATTTTCAAGTGTCTTGTAACAAGTCATTCTTTCACCTTGGTGAAAGAATTTCCTTTGATCATATTTATTCTGTGCTGAGAAAAAGCAAAGTGAAATGAAGAGCAGAAAAAACTCTCAAACCACTCTATAAAACAAAAGCCAGGTTTCAAGTGTACATGCACTGAAATTTGATTAAGTTCTTGGAATATAAAAAATGCAGGCTTTCTGTAGATTGTCCCATTACAAACAACGATACCAAAACATGCATATTCAGAGATTAAGAAAGAAAATATTTTCTGTTTTTCCCCACCATGAAATGACATTTCACTAAAAAGAGCAGCTGAGTGTCAGTGATCTGGGTTAGTTTTCATTAACAGCCTAAATGATAGCATAGCAACTACATTCAATGCATTTGCAAATAAGCAAAAACTTGAGAGGGGATGCCGGCATGCTGGTCCAGGAATAGAATTCAAATGTACCTGGCAAATAGGACATAAACTGAAAAGGCTGGGAATATAAATAGCAATACAGCATATATTGTGCCCAGTTCTCTTCTGCTCTGCATTACAAGGCCTTGTATGAAATGCTGTGTCCAGTTTGGGGTGTCACATTCTAGGAAGAGTAATTGGAGAGGGAGCAGTGAAAATGATCAGAGCTCCAGAAAACAGCATCTCAAGCCTGCTTGCACTAGCTGAGTGAATACTGAAGTGGGACATAGCAGGTTTTTAAATGCATGAAAGGCTGCAGCAGGGATGGACTAAACTGTCAAAACTGAATGGGAGAGAAACCACAGACTTACACTGCATCAAATACAAATTCAGGTCAGACACAGACAAAACCTGCCAACTCTGGAAGCAGAAATACTGGAATAACACTGGGAGACTTCACTATTACTGGAGGTATTAAAAACACGTTAGACTGACATCCATTAAAAAGAAATTGGGGTGCTTGAGCTTCCTTGGGCATAGAGGACAGGGGTATAACCAGGATTTCAGCAGTCCTGTGGTTTTACGGCTGTGTAAATCAAGGTAAGGGAATCAACACCAGAGTAAAGGTAGATCCAATCATTTTGTCATCTACCCACCAAGAAAAAGGTGCTTTCTTTCTTCCTCCTGCCCCGCAAAAGGCATTAATGACTGGAGTATTTGAAAGATCTCTCTGAACTTGCAAATGCAGAATTTGCTTTCCTGCTGCTTTCATAGACACTATGTGATGGTGCAAATGTATTTCTGAGTTTCCATGTAAAACCATACAGGATAAAAATAAAATTACATTATATCTGGATCCATGAAAGCTGTGGGTGGGTGGGAGGGCTGCTGCCAAAGCCGTGATTTTAAGCTTCATGAATTGGGGAGAAATTGCGGCTCCTCAGTGAGATTGATTCCATGACTGCTCAGCTTGATAAGCTCAGCAGAAGATCAGCAGGAAAAAAGATTCGTGAAACCTGTGGGGATTTTTTTGAATAAAAGCCCCTGTTATGAAACTGTACTACTGCTTGTTAGTAGCTTTTGCTGCTTGACACAAATGCTACCCATCAGCTGATAGCATTAGTGATTATTATTTCAGCCTTTAGTTAACGAATATAATGATAAATTTCTGCTGAAAATACCATTGTATTTAGCAATAGATATTTTTACAACTTGTTTTATGTCTTCTACTGAGACACATAAATAGAATTCAGCGATAAAAAGGTTTTTCTGCAGGGTTGGGGTAGAAAAAAGGGTTGTGTACGTTTACTTCATAGTTTGAGAATACAAGGACACAGAGGAGCTTTTGGCATTTACATCTTGGCTTTAAAGGGAACTGGGAAAGCTACACCAGGCTTCGTTGTATTTTTCCTGTAGATCTCCATTCCCTTTGCCATCTCTCCTCCCTCTTTTTAGAAAGGCTTTGAAAGTCCTTACGGGCCTGATAGAGCATTGCTCTAGGAGTTTCCTCATAACCAAATCCTGTCACATGAGGATACTGCTAAGAGAAGAAAAAGCACTAACAAGTTCTAGCAATGCCAAATTACATTCAGTTCTTGTATTTTCACTTGGCATGGTAACACTTCCAAAGAGCAATTGTTTCACAATCAGAACTTCTGCAGCTTGTTCATTTCCTTTCTCTTAGCTGTTCAGAGACTATCAGACACCAGGCAAGCCAATAAATGTCCATCTGAGCAATTATGTATCAAGTGAGAAAAACTATTTTTTTCTTGCAAGTACAGTTTAAAGGGACAAACCTGATAGTATCACTAGAAATAATTCAATTGCATAGCAACTCTTTTCTCTTTAGTGAACTTCAGGTATTGATTAGATTAAAGGTCCTGATTTTTAAGAAAGCTCTTCTCCTAAAATAGTCCCTCTGTCATGACAGACATGGGACACAATTCTCTTAAACAAAATTCAGTACTTACATCATGATTTATGTGACGTTTCCAGTAAAGTACTCAAGAATATGCTAGCTGTTCCTAGGCTTCTTGGACTTAAATTTACACTGAAAGCTGTATTTATAAATAATGAGCTTGTGCCTGCATCATTAGAAATAGAAAAAAGTCTCTTCTTTTTAGACTTGTCACTGGAAGAAACACTGCTATGCATAGAGATTTCAATGGCTCTTCCATGAAGGATGACTGGCAACATAATTTAAATGCTTTTAATAAAGAGATTGAGAGATTTACAGCCCTTCCCTCTCTTAAGCATTTAAAGAAATTCCTTTACACAGCACAGCAGATGTGCAAAAAAGATGATTGATGCTTAATACCATGTGGATAGCCATGTTGCCCACAGGAAAGTCCTGAGTAAGAGGGATTTCTGAATTGAGCACTCAGAGGGAGGGAGAAACCTGATTTGCTAATTGGTTTTGGTGGGATACTGTTAAAGAGGTCAAAACCAGCTGGGTCTGCTTAATACATCCTGCAGTGAATTGCAAAAATCTGCATGCTCCAACCTTTGTTTTAAGGTCTGTGTGCAATGTGGAAGTAAATAATAGATATTAAGTTTATATTATTTGGAGTCTCAGGTTAATCGTTGTCCTTAACAGGACAATGACTTTAAATCACTTTCATCCCAGTAAACTCCAGGTGTTCAGCAAAGGGGGCCATGCTGCTGAGTCACAAAGGCTAAAACTTGTATCTGCTGTCTTTAGACAGCCACAGAACAAATGTCTGTGTGCACTTGTCTCCCTGACTGCCTTTATATCAATTGGGAGAGAATTTGACCATATTTTTGGCATCTGCTATAAGATGGCATGAATCACACCTTCTAAATGCGTCTTTCTCATTTCTGATTACACAAGCAACCAGTTGTGGCTAGCTTAGGGACAGACATTTAACTATCAAATCTATTAGGTTAGGACAGATGAACCCCCAAACAAAAGTGTAAATATACACCATATGCCTGGACACACATCCCTTATGTTGTGGTCCTCTGCTGATGCCAAATGACATCTGTCTGGGGAGTGCCATGGGGCACTCCTAGGTGTCTGCCTTTCACCAGGAAACTGGACAAGAGTGAGGGAAGGAGGAGAGGGACTGGCTGCTGCCAAGCTCTCATCCTGGTGTGGTATGGCAAAGTGGCTGCAGAAGCCATCGAGGCCAAGGACTGACAGGTTCTGGGGTCCCAGTGTGTAGAAATAGCCCATGTGCCTGCTATAAAATAAATGTAGTTCATTTCACAAGACATGCCTTGGGCCCTAGATTAGGACCTCTTAGCCAGTGGCTTCACTCCCTCCTTACATGATTGTCATAGAAAAAATAAGTCAAAGACACCAAGGCTGAAAATAATAGCATCGGGTTTCTTCTGGTTTAATTTTCAGATATAGGAAATTATTGCTCAGCAAGGGAGGCAGTGTTAAAGCAAACCTCTGCCTAAGGCCCTAGTGTCTTATCTGGCTGCAGAGCTCTCACTGTTTTGACACCAGCAGTCTGGCACTGCAGGAGGCATTGCTCCAGCTGAAGATGGTTGGTGGGAGCAGCAGTAGTGAGGCAGGTCACCCTTCCTCATTGTTCTTTGACTTTGCTTTCAGGTAATTTCAAAGAGAGGTTAATAAAGAGCATTTTTCTTTGAGCATGGCTTGCTTTCTGTGATCATTTTCTGATAATATCATTTGTTTTCAACTTGGCAGTAGGTTTGTGGAATGAGATCCCCCTGGACCTCCATGACTTTGTATTTTACCTGGCAGCAAACATCTCAGTTCTTTCTCTTGTCACTTGATCTGGGATAAAAGAAACCTGTGCCTTTCTTAAGGAGGAAAAAAAAAAAATTAAAAATCCCTGAGGAGGGAATGATTATAGGGAACATGGGATGTACACTGTACTGGGTGGCCATTTTCTGGCAAAGCTCTGAACTCAAACTGTTTATCAAGTAAAAGAAGCATTTCACCATGTGCAGTATGCCTGATTCTGCAGCAAGTGGCAGAAACAGCCCCATGTGCCGGGCAAGGGGTGTGACAGCATTACACTTCTTGAAGCTCTAAAAAGGAACCTTTGCGCCAGCTTTGGTGCAATATTTGGTTTGCTTGTAAAAAATGCAGTCTTCTATAAGGTGTAATGAAATATGTGTAATTTGATGGAAAGTCCTTGATAAGATACCAGCGGTGACAGCATGGGGTTATTTCCTAACTGGCATTTGAGAGAGCCAACATGATTAAATCAGGGTGCATTTTAAGTTGACTTGTAATTGCCTGTACAGGAAAGGTAAAAAGTGAGTTCCTCTGTAACTATGAGATTTTGTTCTCCACATCCAGATGGAATATAATATTGCTGCAGTGCTTGTAGGCTTGTGGGGTTTAAATAGTGCCTGCAATCTGGTGCCATGCTGATTTACTAATCCTTGATCTTAGTTGAACATGATCACAGTGCCTGCTTCTGTTCATAGGGGATAGGCTTACTGTTAATTGACAGGCTTTGGCATCCTACCAAAAGAGCTGCTATGTGGAGAAGGAACTAAAACTGAGCAGAGGATGTATTGGACAAGCCAATTTGTTGGGGGAGAAATCTATTCAGTAGATCTTTATGCCAAAAATTATTTTCTATTTTATTGTGTCATTAAAACTACAAGTATGTGATTTGCATTTTAACATGAAACTAATAAAACAAAAATAATCTGAAATGTGTTTGCAGGGTGATTAAGAATATAAGACATGGTATTTGGAATCTTCCCAGCTACTCTGCTCTCTGTTTATTTAATTATTGTGTGAACTTCCATGTTTGTATCTGCTCACAAAACTTGTGTGCAATGGTACATGCTAAGCATACCCAAGCTCATATTTGTGATATTGCCCACAGATTTCAGAGAGATTGTATCCTGGGGCTGGGGACTGCATGACATTTTATCCAGCATTTTTGAAATTTGATGGAAAGATGTTAGTAAGCTGTAATTTCTCTTCCAGTAACTTCCCAGAAGTTTCAGATTGTCTTCTTTTTATTCAGAACTTCATTTGCCCCAAGTTTTGGTCCCTTTCTCTAGCTATCTAAACCTGGCAAAACCTGAGGAAAAAATAATTTTGTGGGGAAGACTGAAACTCTTTATGGTCTATCTTTTACTCTTCTGCACTGCTGGCCTCACAGGCTTCAGGCATGTTAAACTGAAGGACAATATTTAGACATCAGTGGTACTCTAGGAGTATCCAACCTTCCACCGTATAAGGTTTTTTTTGTGGAAAACTTTAATCCTATCTTGTGTTCTGGATCTGTCACTCATGCTGACTTTGAGCCCACTCACATAGAACCTAATCTAAGTAATTTAAAACCCCTGGAATACAGTTTTTACCCTGTGTGCTAGAGTTTGGGGGATTTCCTGCCAATATTTCAATATTTCATTTAACCAATGGAAAAAAAACACTCTGTGTTTTGGGGATCAGTTGTAACAGTTCTTTCACTGCTGTGTGAGTGAAGATCAAAGCAGGAGCCTTCCTTCCTATAAGGTCATTCTTTAGGTTTAATGAAGGGTGGTGTTACTCTGAAAACTGAACAAATTCTTTTGTGCTGGGCCAGGGCTGAACTGTGGAGCAGAGCAGTGCAATGGCACATCTGAAGGTCTCACACCAAACTTAAGCCAGTGGCTTGGAGTCAACTCTGAGCCTTCCCAGCTCTCAGTTGTTTGGGATGCTCAGGTGGTGCATTTTCCATGCTGGTGTAGAGGATGTGTGTCGCAACGGACACGAACAGAAGACACGCAGGCACCTTTCAAAAGTGGTCCGTGGGTTCTCCCTTTATTGTGGGATGAGCTCCTCTTTATACAGAATGTCAGAGGCCAATTTGATTGGTAACACAAAGGTAAACTTTTCAATCAATTGGTCATCCCAGAGGGACATCAGAAGAAGGTCCCTCCTATAGGAAAGAATGCAAACATCCTTATATTTACAAAACATTGTTCTTCTGTTTACCAAAAGAACACCTGGGAAAGAACCCTTCTAAGATCAAAACATCCCAGGCATGAAACTCAGGACTACAGACGTGCCTTCAAAATAGACAAATAATTGTTCCCTGACTATATTCTCACATAGGGTGTCTGGAGGTGAAGACTGTGGTGTCAACAGCCATCTCATAAGTGTATAATCCACCTGTGAAGTCTGTCCATATTAGGCAGACATGTCCATATCTACACAAGGGGTGTTTTCCTAAGATACAGCTGTTCAATAGAAAAACAAGCCTTCCTGGAAGCCATTCCATGGTCTCTGGGATGGTCCCAGGCCTCCAAAGCCACAGCAGAGCTACTGCCATTTATCTGCAGGTCTGTGTAAACCTTTGTCGTAGTGGCAAGATCAGTTCATACTTCTAAGTGTGGCATATGGAAGTGTTCATGTTCACTCTCATCTTCTTTCCTGAGCTCTGTCAAGTTCTTCCAAATTCTGAGGTCAAAACCTCTCTACCTCAGGCTTAACAGTGCCACAGGAATCTTTCCCTTATTATCTGACCAGTGTTGGGAGATGTCAGTACTTTGAAAAAATAGTTTGTCATGAGAAGAACATAAAAATGTGAAGTGGAAAACAAGGTCTATTCTCAAAAGTTATTTTTTACAAACGTCTATAAAATTTAGGATGGTTTCTAATAAAACAAATTGCCTGGAAAATTCCACTATTCCCTAAAGAATCATTGCATTCAATTTGGAGACACCAGTCAGCCATTATAGTGTGAAACAGCTTTGCTTTAATTGAAAATCTCGGAGCAGTCTCCTCCAGGAAGTTGTTTCCCACCTTTCATTACTAAGACTTGACTGTGAGGGGCACCTGCAAACAGCTGACAAGTGCCTTATTACAAATATTTTATTAAAAGTGCTTTTTTTTCATAAATAGCTTTCTGTATTGGCAGGGATTTTGAGTAATGTTGGAAAATGTTAGCTACAATTAAGTAGCTCACTAATAATCCAAAGCTGGAGAAAGTTATCAGAAGCATGTTAAAAAATATATCTCAGGATAGAAAAGCAGGCATGTATGTTTAAAGACACTCCTAGGGGGGAAAAAAGTATTGTGGTGAGAATGTAATGTATTTATAGAGCTCAAAAGGGTGTGCTCTGTGAAGGTATTGATAGGCAGTCTGTCCTTTTTTCAAGTCTTATCTTCAGGGTAGCAGAGCTCAAATGTGCCAAACACTTCTCGTGTTCAACTCTGATTGCATCTGTGCAATTTTCTCTGAGATTTATGTCTGGTGCCAATGAAAGCAGTGGGCATTGTCTCACTATATTTAACATATTTGTTAGATTAACTGATTGCTTAAATGTTTTCATTCTTATCACATCCACAGTGCCAAAACTTCACTGATCAACAAAAGGATGCTGGCTGGACAGATAGCAAAGTGACTGCTGTTCCAGGCAAGAAATGCAGGCTCAGAAGGGTGACTACCCCAGCCAGGGGAGAACAGAGCTCATGTGCCTGCTGAAGTTGTATTCCTGGTCTTGTATTATGATTTTCCTAAGGGTTCTTGGGAATGCACCCTCTGACACACATGCTTTGCCTTTTCATTTAGGAGAGACTACAGAAAAGACAAAGGCATCTGGAGCAGGAAAGTCAGAAGATACAGTAATACGGCAAAAATATTCACACTGTGACTTTTACTGGTACTCTCTCAGTCATAATATTCTTGCAGAATATTTAATACCCTGCTATTTGTATGTGCTCTACCACCCCAGCACACATCCGAGTTAACTGAATGCAGCCACTAATCATGGATATAGGAAATCAATTGTCTTTGTGTCACAATTTTTAATTCTAGAGGTAAGTAGCTGGTTTGCTTGAAGTTGGGTTTCTTTAGCTTTCTGATATGTCTTGTGGGGTCTAGAGTTCTCAAGGCACACATCTGGGTCCAAAGAAATTATGCCTGCTGTCCACTGGTGCTCCTCTCTCCGATGCAAGTGGGTGCTCCAGAACATTGGGCTGCTGGCCTTTCAGAAGAGGTGAGCAATTTGCACCTGGACTGTGCTTTGTCACAAAAAAACTTTCAGCATGGCATAGCATGACTATATATGTGCCCATCAGTAACCTCTGTGTGGGAGATTGAAGTGACCTTTATTGGTGCATTTGCTGTATTGCACTTGCCAGGGTACTCTGGGACTGGATGAAATACTATGTTTAATCTCTAATTTCTGCTCTGCAAAGTGGGTTGTAAATGGTAGATATGGGAAAAATAAACCAGCAATGTACCTTCCAACATACTTTAGTTCATCTAGATTCATTTTATGAAGAGCCCTTTATCCCTACCATTTATCACTGGCTCATTTCTTATAACTACTGTGGCAGAGGGGGGTTTCAGAGGTGATTTAAAAGAGAAATAAATATAAACCTTAAAAATCATCTCACTTGGAGACTGCCTAGAGGAAAAAGCAGTTACTGTGATAGGAGGTCAAACCAAGGCTGACATCCCAGCCAGAAAGGGGACAAAATCACTGGGATAAGAGGGGCAAGAGAAACAGAGAAATACATAAGGTTAATTAGGAAGGATAAAATAAAAGCATTGAGCTTGAGAGAGAGAAAGAGGGGAAGCTGTCAAACAGGTCATGGAACAGAATGTCAGACAAAGGAAAGGACTTTTGCCATCTTAGCTGCAAAACTGCAGTCTGAGCCAACTGTTTTAACTTCTGGTTTAGCCATTTGAGAAAAGGTATTTGCCTGGGTTTTTCTAGATTTTGCACTACTCTTTTCATGTTCAGGGTGACCAGGAATTTTCATTCTCTCTAGATTTTTAAATATTCCTTTCTATTCATGTGAGCCAAAGGAGTTTATGGACATTTAGCAGGTATCAATGTCACAGTGACACAGAAGTAGAAGTTATCTGTGTCAACATCAGGCTTTTGTGTGGCTGATACTGAGCTTCATGGCTACATTCTTCAATGCCCCAGCACTGCTTCTCTCAAAACACATAAGCAGGGTGGAGTATGAGTATTAAAAAGCCATGGTAATTTCAAATTTACTTCTCATTCAAGTTGAATGTCATTGTTTAGATTGTGTGGGTCTCCTTTATATTCCTGCACAAGATGTACATTCTTAGACAATTGATAAGCTTTGAAATCACATATATTTCACAATGCTCACAAAATCCACACAAAACAGACATCTTATAATGTCCAAATATGCTCATTTAAAAGTTGGTGGAGGAATTGTCCAGAATGTAGAATATTACAACAAGGTTTTGTACAGAATAAATTTTTTAAATGAGGCTTTTGGTTTTTTGTTGTTATTGTTTTTGTTTTAAGTCTTTGAAAATAGGATTTGATGCTGATCTGCTGAAAGGCCTTATCCAGCAGTACTGCTGGCACTAAGTCACAGGGTAAACACAGCCTGGCGGTACAAGTCACAATGGACCACAGCTTGAAAATTACTGGCCTAGCAGCCTGGGAGTGGGAGCTCTCTGAGCTCTGCCTTTGAATCTCTTTTCTATTTCCTTTCTGAATTTCATCATGAACAGTATAAAAACCATCATTTCTGTTTCTTGCGTTTGCCTGTGTAAAGGGAAGAGTGCAAGCACAGAAATACACTGCCTTTATCCCCCCCATAAAGTCTTCATTCAGATGCTCATCAACCTAATTTTTCCTTCCTTCTCTCTCCTCTTTGCTCATGGGCTTTCAGCTTTCCTTTGCCATACCGCCCTGCTTCTTTTAGCATTGCTCCTTTGTGCCTCATGTTGTTTCTCCTCTCAGCATGGCCTGCTGATGTGCTGTCGTGCTGAGCAGAGGGGCTGGAGCAGCGAAGAGTCCTGCCAGCACTGGAAGAGGCAATGCTGCACCTCCATTCAGTGCCACATTTATGTTCACTGATTATCAAGAGGTGCTGGATCCAACTGAGCCACTTCAGCTTGGTGTGACAGCACATCAACAGAGTAAGGAGGGAGCCCTGGGCCCTGGCACACACTGATTCATGAGAGCACCCCACAGCAGACGTGGGCTCTCTTTCCTTCTGGCCAGCAGGAACTCGATCTCTCTTGTGTCTGTCCAGTGAGACTCTTTTGTAACAATGTTTGTATTGCATTGCTTGTCCACCTGGTAGCACACAAGAGACAGGGCTAAGGATTTGATTTCCTGTGTAAGTTCCTTGGATGCTCTCCAAAACACATCTGGTTAGGCTCTTGGCTGAGAACATCAGTCTGCAGCACGCATGCCCTGTCCTGCTGAAGGCTGGAGCATTTCAGTGTCCTTTGGGGCTGCACCTGCTGCTGTGTCTCAGCTGGGAGACACAGGCTTGTTAAGCTGCTGTAACCTTGCTTACATTTGGCTGTGGCTGTCAAGCCTCGAGTGAGATGGTGGCTTGCATTGCCTCTTTCCATCAGCAGTTTGTGGCCACTAAGAGGGCAATTGCCATGGGGTTGGCTTCACTGTGCCACCACAGTCACCTCCAGGGGTGACAGTTCTGTGTTGGGCTGTCAGTCGCTCACATAATTTGTACTCCATATACATGACACTTTAGCATCTTGATTGTTCCTTGGGTTTGTGTGACATTTATATTCCCTACCAAAATCCAAAAGCAGGTGTTTTTTTAGCTTAGTGAGATGGAATTTTCATTTGAATTTTTTGGGATGATGTCAATATTTTCCCATAAAGGAAGTAATTTGTTGTAACTTACTGCTTAGGCTGGTTGATCTTTGAATGTTTACTGCCAGACAGATGCACATAGTTTGTCCAACAATTGATGATATTCCAAACCCTGTCTCAACTTTTCTACAGACTGCTGCAACACTTCAAATTCCATACTGGTCAGAAGAACGGTTTAGATTATAATCTATCAAATAGTTTCCTGCTTTTGTGTTCTTTATATAGTATTTTTTACACTTCCATAGATAGCTTCAAACCTTTATTGAGAGACATGTCCTTAGCCTCTGCATCCTTTCCACTATGATTACTTTTGCTCTGATTGATTCAAAGGCTTTTCACAAAGTCCATCTTTCAAGATGTGGGCATCTTTGACAGTAGCTTCAAAGAAACAGTAGAAAAGTCAGATGACTGATACTGAATGGACATATTTTTCTTTGAATTAGTCAGTGGAAATTTTAAGCCTCCAAGTGTTCCAAAGGATTAGGAGAACGACGACGGAAATGTAAAAAAAAAATGAAGAAAAAATTGCAGAATCTCTTCTCTTGCATGACAACTTTCTATTTCCTCACAGAACCTGTTGTCTTTCAAAGTCCTGCCTTAGTTTCCTCTCCTAATCTAATCCAGCAGGCTTTTCTGGGCTAGGCATACAGACTAAGAACCATTGGTAATACAAGGGGTTTTTCTCTTATTCTCATCTCAAGTAATAATACTGTTTGTTTTAATGCATTCTTTTTGTGGCTGGTGAGGTGTCATTTTTATTTACAGGTGATTCTGTGAAACATTTTGTTGGTACAACAGAGGGGTTCCAGTTTATGCCCAAGTAATTCCCTGACTCCCAGCCAAACTGGGGGAAGCAGGGGGGCAGATCCCACGCTCCAAGGGCTGAAAAGTCAGGTGTGCCCAGCCCTGCCAGAGACTGAATGGGGCAGGAGCTGCTAGAGATGAAAAGAGTAAATGGACTTGGCTGGCAGTAAAGCTTAAATGCTTCTGAATCAATTGCACTCTCAAAGGGGCCAGCTCAGGGATCTCAATATCTGAGCTGTGATGGGAGTGCATGAGTGTGCACTTCTTCCAGGCACAATAATACAATTTCCTTCTGGGAATAACTGTCTGTGCATGGAGAGAGCAAGGAAAAGCTCTTCTTTGCTCTTGATGATCCTGCTCAGCATGGGATTTCCAGGTCAGAGGCTCTTGCAACCTCTGCTGTGTTCCCAGGAGAAGCCATTTACCCTTCCCATGATTCCTGTTTTACCAGCAGTCATTTTTAAAAAACCTCTATAGCAAAATAGAAATGTTTGTCCATTTATGTTCCTGTATTTTATTTTCTGTATGAATTTATGATCATCTTGATCTGTGCATATGTCTTATTGGGAATGCAGACATTAGCTTGAGAGTTTGCTACCTTTGACCTGAGAGATCCCAGGTGTGTAGGCATGCTTTGAACTCTTTCCCCCAAATAAACTTCATTTTTGCACTCTCTCTGAGTGTACTGGTGGTTGCTCTTCACATGCCAAAGCTTTACACATAACAACATCAAGCCAAATACAAGTACCAACTACCATTGTAATCTGGGCTTCAGGTATATCTGCTTTTATGGACTGTAATTAGTTTATACGTTCTTATCGCAGTAATTTTATTCATAGTTACCTTGGCATATTGTTTGCTACAGGTTTTTGGCTGCAAAAAACTCTGCTGGAGGCTCTTCCAACAGATTCATCATTACCACATAAAATTTTTGTGCACTTTAATAATTTTTCACTGTAATATTTTCCTTATGATGCTATGGTACTCTGATGTTGTATTTCTGTGGTGCATACCTTTGTATATGTTCTGGTAGAGACTTTTTCCCTGTCAGTATTACTGATTCTTTTTTTTCTATTTGTTTGGCTTAATCTTTACTCTTTTTCACCCAGCACTACATGTAGAAAATGGTGTCTATCTTATCTTCAGCTTGTGCTAATTTTTTTCTTCACATGCTGTGACTCTCTTTCTGCTAGAGCACAGATTTGTCATGGTAAATTATACATAGCTCAGTATCATGTGGATTTCTGTGCTTTAAGTTGCATCCTTCACTATTTTCCTTACTCTAGCACCTTCCATCAAACACATTTCTTTCTTTTGCAGCTCAAAAAAAGAAAAAAAAAAAGTGTAAATAAGCTTCTGCTATTCCCTTAGCTGCTTTGTTGTAAACTCTACAGAATTTTTTGTAGTACTGTCTATGCAAACCACTATTTATCCAGAGTAGGATATGCTGAGGGATACCAGAAATCAGTTCTCCAGGAGAAGTGGGAATTTGAGGAGCAGTGTTACAGTTATCTTTTTGACTCTTCATCCTGGCCGTATTTCTCAGTTGCTTGCTAAGCATTTTGTGGCGTGATTGCTGTTATTTGGTGTGATTTATTTTGTCTCTGGGCTGGTGAGCTGTGGGCTGCTGCGGTGGCCTGATGCCACTAAAGCCTGGTGTGTTGGGACAGAGCTGCTCCCAGGGCTGCTCTCTGCTGCCTTACAAGAGCTCTGCCTGTGCCATGCTGTGTAAAGGAGCCCATGTTGTGTTGAGCAAATGGGGAAAGAATCTTCTCATTCTCATTGAGATGAAATTGCTCGAGGGAAATTTCCTGTTGGAAAAGAATGGATGAGGCAGGAAATCATCTTGGTCTGTTTTTTCCACTAGAGTGTGGAAAATGTCAACCTTTTGCCAGGCCAAGGGCGGAACCAAGCCCATGTTTTCTGGAGTAGGTACATGGTAAGGGAGGCTCATACAGAGTGTTGCTGTAGCGCTTGTGATACTAGCGTGGCTCTGGGTATGATCCCAGAAGCTGTTGCAGATACCACTTCTTAAACCCTTGCTGCTACAAGGGAGAGACAAGCTCCTGTTCCTTTATGGCCCTAACCTCAAACTAGGGGAGGCAAAGAGCATGGGGAATAGGAATCTGTGCCCGTTTCAAAAGAGATGAAGCTTCACCCCCAGGAAAGCTGAGTTGCTGAAGAGAGAAATGACATGCCTGCTGAGTTACACCAGCCCATCACACTTCTCTCCACCTGCCCCCTTACTCCAAAATAGCCACTTGAAAGGCTATTTTATACATGGAATAATTGAATAGGTGTGCTGAGAAAAATAATTTCTTGTGGACTTCCTAGCTCCAGATTATAATTGCTACCTTGTAACCAAGGAATTCTTACAGTGGCAGAGTGAGGAGGAGATAAATGCCAAGGAAATAGTACATACATGTCTCTAGTTTAGCACAGTAGGACAAAACATGAAGTAGGAGCTGCATATCAAAAAGCTGTAGCACCATGACAAAAAGTCTCCTGCTTTGCTTTAGAGTGAGGGCATAAGCTTTGGTCCTAACTTTCAGAAGGGGGTGCTGTTACCTCATCTGATTTCTTTGTATTTTATATCTATATGGTTTGCATGCATACGTATGTATGTAACACCACTGTAGTTTTAAAAGCAGGGTAAAACATTTATTTCACTTTTCTCACTGCTTTAGTGCATGACTTTTATGTAAAATGATAAGAAAGTTGCAGCATTTTTTTTGTTTTAATTACTCACCAGTGCAGTATGCAAAAAAAAATTCAGCAAGATGGGGTTCTTTTGAAAAGTATGGACAACCTTGAAAATGGAAAAACAGTGTAACAAAAGGAAATAGCAGAAAAAAAGTTGTGTCATTTTATATTGTACAGAGCACAGAAAAAATTACTGTCTTGTGCAAGAAGTGAGAACAACATATTCATAGTAAGTCTTTATGAAAAACACTGAGTTGAAATCAATGGATTGTACCATGCAAAAAATATGATGGTTTAGATTATGAAGTCAGTTTTAAAAGTCTGGATATTGTTGCAGTATTTCCACTAATTTTTACCTCTTGATATTCATTATTTGGACATTAAAATAGTCTTGTTAATTTTTTATCTTGTTTGGACATTTATTTATTTAATTTGAGCCTCTAAATTAAGAAGAAACAGTTGTGTATATCTGTCATGGACATACTCCTGATGAATGTGACTGACTTTCTTTTCTTTATGTCTGCCTGCCCCTGCTAACTCTTGGAGACACATCACATGTCTTCCCTATCAAAGCCTTGCTTTGGAAAATGCTATCTGGAGCGGTAGCCTCTCTCTCTTTTGGGCAAGAAAGAGTTCAGGTGCGCAATACCTCAGTTAGTCTGGGCACAGTAAGCAGTGAAAGCTGTGCAAGCAAAGGATCCTGCTGAATCTGCAGGCTTTCCACAGCACTGCTGGCAGGCTCCCTGGTATTGATAACCATGCAAGAGGGAAGCTGGGCCAACTGGGTTATAGTCTCCAGGTGCACCTTTGGAGAACAGCGTTGCCCTCAAGCTGCTGGTTTGCAGGGCTCTGAACATTTACATGACCAGGTCACCATCCTGACTTAGAGGTTGAGCAAATATGGCCTCAGCATTAACTGATAATAATTAAATGCCATAACCTGTGACTCTGCAATTAGCAGCAGGATTTCTGTTTATTTGGGATTATGACCCTAACCATGTTCTGGGCTTAATGGGTGAGCATAAGTCTTCCTAATCATTCTACAGTGTGGAGCATGACTTCCCACAGATGCCTGTAATCCAGACTTCCTGCAAAACCCAACCATTGGCTTCAGTGGGTGCTTAGAAAAGAGGAATTTTCAGGATGGTTCCGATTTTTGTGTAGGGACCTCCTTTGGCAGATATTTGGCTAGTGTCTGTGAAATGCTGTAAAAACAAAATTCTCATTGTCCTGGGGATTGCCTTCTAGGTTTCTTCTGCCCTATCATCTCTATTGTGGTAACATCATGGAAATGATTACATAGAAGGAGGTGTAGAGGTTGTGTTAAAGTGACATCAAGACAACAATCTTGCCTATTATTCCTCACTTATCTGGAGATCACAGCTGGAATCTGGATGCTGAAGAAATTGAATATGGAACTTCAGAAGATTAATAGCGGCTTCTTGTAAGTATTTCCCAAATCTTAGTTTTGTAGGTATATGAATTGTTTATCCTCACCCAGGACTAAGATCCCAATTGTAGATATCTACTTTAGGATGAGATGCCTTTGGATTTGCACATTTCCTTTCAACATGATAATAGGAACCCTTATTTTAATTCCAGACAGATTCATTTTAAATGTTAAAACAGAGGAATTCTACTGCACCCAAGACCTCTGTGAAAAAAGTCTGGCAAGTTTCAAGTGATATTAAAAAAGTGTCTTAGTCTGGTCCCAAAGATCTGGCTAGCATGACATTAATCACTCCATACCTTCATGTCTGGGATGTGCCTGGGATTCTGGCCATTCCTAAAAATGCACAGGATGAGCGTGAAATTACCTTCTCCAGGGACAAAGTGCCTAGAGAGACTCAAAGGTAGGGTTTACTTCACAACTTCCTTGAATTTCTCCCTGTGGAAGAAAGTGGGGTTTTAAGGAGCTGAGTAAGAGAAGGCTGTTGTGCATTTAGAATGGTTGCAGGAAGACTGACAGGGAATGAAAAGTAACTGTTCAATTTAAGAGACTTATTTTACTTTGTGTATACATATATATATTTTGAAGTACAGTGACTATATTTTTCAGGGTCTAACTTGAAAAATCATCCTGTGATGCCTGTAACAATCTCATCTGGAATTGTCCAGTACTAAGATTTATATGTTTTCTTCTAGACTACAATAATCTCATTTGCACTTTTTATTTGTTAGCAACTTTTAAGTATAGAATTTTAAATGCTTCCATATAGTTTTAGAAATTTGCTGGTTTTTTTGTCTGAAAGAATCACTTAATCTTCCATAGCAGTAAACAGTCATCCATGGGAGGAGTTTTTGGGTTGTATGTGCTGTATATTGCAAATTCTTCTAGGCACTGCTAGAAGAATTTGCAACATACTCATACTCATCAGCCTTGGAGCACAGCATGTGTGCTCTTCTGTCTTGTGCTTTGTGCTGTGATGTGAAATCTCACTTTCTGTTCTTATGTCTGAGACCTAAACGCTTTCTTCTGAGCCCAGGACCTGGCTGAAGATAAACCCTGGTCTTATCCTGCACAGACACAGGGATGAAGGGCCCCCAGGGGTGCTGAGCCAGGCCATCCTTCTTGAAGAGCAGACTTCTGGAGAGTTTCTTGCTGGGGAACATGTAGTTTATACTTGTGTGGTCCAAAAAACATGAGGTGCAGTCATCTATGCATGTATGAATGGCAACCTTCTCCTGTTTGGTAATCAAGGTACGAGCAAGCAGGCTAAGATGAGACTTTATGCTGATGAGATATAGTCAATTACCAAAGAGGGTGTGATAAAATCAATGTGAAGCAGATTGTGCAGTCTGCCTTTTGGTAATGCCAGCACAGTACACAGTAGTTGCTCGATTTGCACACCTCACCACCAACAGCGTTGAAGAATACAGGAAGAAAACCTTTCTGGATGCTCAGACTGCTTAGGCGGGTGTCAGGAAAAGAGGATGAATCCATGTTGGAAAGGTCTGATACAAACCTAGGTACCTGAGTGCAAAATGATGATGCCTTCTTATTGCTTTTGTCACTTCTTGTAGCTATGCTATAAGAATTCTTGGGTGTGATCACCTTGGTGTGCTGCTACAGGCCACAAAACTCAATGCATAAACCTTGGCACAGCTTCTGTTTTCAGCTGCACCACCTATTTCTACTTTTTGGCCCCAGCTGCAGCTCACGTTGTGGTGTGTATGTATCACATATCAGATGGGAAAATCAGGCCCTTCATGTCCGACGCTTCTTTGTAGCAGGGCTGAGCTCTCCAGTATCATCTGATAAGATTGTGCTACAGAACAGCCCATGAAACACAGTGTGAAGTGATTTCAGATACCTTCCAGCATCTTACCAGCACATAAGTAGTTAGCTGCCATTGGAAATCTTAAGCTACAGACAATGGGAGACGGTAACCTCTTGTGCACAGGATTTAAAACTATAGGATCATTGACCTTGAATCATGATGTAGCCTGGGAAATCTAGAGTTAAGCAGCTTGCAAAGCCATAAAAGCCAGCCACCAGTCTGAAGAATAGAAACCTTCTAGTTTTCCTGCTGATATTCACTGTTGTTTCAATCAAAGTACAGGTAGTACTTGAAGAATGACCGATCTTGTGAGCTTTGTATACCAGTAAAATGAGATTATGCTTCATGACCCTGCTGCATTTGACTTTTACATTAGAGAATATGATTCAGGAATTAATTTGAAAATCAAAAAAAAAATATAAATTAGATTATTTTTATTGTAATTGCTATTTTCTCATTAATTGCACATCATAACTGACTCACAGGAAAGTAAGAATCATAAGAAAATCAGAAATACAAAGGGGCTCACAATCTTAATGTGTATCAGTACTGAAAAAAATTATGTAAAAAATAATGAAAAGCATAGAAAACTATATTTTTCTTACTAGCTTTATTCTTATAATATCACATTTTAAAAATACAATTTTAGAAAAAAAATGAACTACAGCTTTTTGCAGTGATAGGCGACAGGTCAGAAAAGCGTTTCAGAATAATTTTACACCTTTTAACCTTAAAAAATACTTTGCTGACAATTGAGAAAGGGCCTTAAAAGAAGCGCTGATAGGCATTCTCACAGCAGGGTTGCCATGTCCCATCACATAGCAGAGGGTTTCTGCATAATGTATCCTGTAATAAGAAGTGTACTGCAAATCACCGGGCTTGAGTAGCAGTTTTAAGAAAGTAATCCTTGGCATGAACTGCTATTAGTGATGACACTGAAAGTTTGTTACGTAAAATTCTTCAGAAGACACAAAGAAGGTAAACTGTTTAAAATTTTGATTTGAACCTTGAAAGAACTACTTTGTCATAGAAATTTGTCGGCATTTAAATATATATTTAGTGTGCTCTGACTTTTTTTTTTCATTTTTGCTTATGCTTGGACAGACTCGTTAAACAGAAACTGCAGAGTTTTGTTAAATGAATGTCAGTTTTCTCTCATTCCATGCCACAAATGGTAATTGTTCCAAAAGCATCTTAATAATTACTGGTGTTAATTATGAATGTTAATACAGTCAATGATCACTCAGAGCCCCCATGTTACAAACCCTTTATAAATGAAGTAAAAACTAAAAAAAAAGAAAACTTTTTAAAATTCCAGTATAACAAAGACTAAATCAGTCCATCAAAGCACAGCAAGCTATATTCACGTTTTAATGGCTGGACTAATCAAAATGGGATATGAATCTACAAGAAACATTCTTGTTGAAATTAATTTTGTATTTGTCTGGAAATGTAAATAAAAGAAAACGTGAAGGGGCCATT
Source organism: Cettia cetti (assembly GCA_013401135.1). Classification (NCBI taxonomy): domain Eukaryota; kingdom Metazoa; phylum Chordata; class Aves; order Passeriformes; family Sylviidae; genus Cettia; species Cettia cetti. Next base: position 20,444 of record VZUI01089460.1, read on the forward strand.
TCCAGGCAAGTTCTTTTCAGTGTTAATGATGCAAATCAGTGAAGTTTCTCAGTCCCTGGGGAATCTTTTTGTCTTTCTCATTTCCATAAGAATGATTTTTAGGTGATTAAAATAAAAATCTAATGAAAAAAATTCTTTATACTTTTCTCACAATACAGTTTAGTAGATATCTGGAAAAAAACCCCAACAAACCGAGCTGGAATTGATATTTGAACTATAATAAGTCTTCCTAGGAGAGCATTGGTCACAAAATGTTTTTGTATTTCTAATGGAGACATTTTTGGTTGTCTTTAGAAGTATTTGATAGAAGTTGCAGTCATCTGGAAGCCTGATGTTTCAATGTAACTCCAGAATTTTCTCAGCAGCTAGTAAGGGGTAATGAAACATTTCATTGTGTTGTTTTCTAAGTGAGCAGTACGAGAAACAGGCAGAGACATAATAATTAAAATTTTGGCGTTCTGTATTTTTGGCAAATATTTTTCTTCAGAGCTAGATTCTTCCTGAAGATCAAGGACTGGATTGATAGTGAAATACTGGAGAAGCATTGATCATTTTAATCTGCTTTTAATCCCATCCTTCCTCCAGAAAGAAACTACCTGAGTGACTCAATGAAAAGCTGCTGTTAAACCATGGCTTTGCCATAAGGCAAGATACACCCCACAGTGGTTCAGGATTGGCTTTACTTTCCCTCTTTTTCCAGGGAAGAGGAAATGGCAAAAACGGAGATTAGCATAGTTCACGTTAGCCTCATGTCCAGCACAGGTAACACCTCTCTCCCTCCCCTTGGCAGTGTGTAGGGAAGGACTAAATAATGCCCTGCTGTCCTGACCCACTCTGCACAGACAGAGAGCAGCAATGTCCCAGGCTCACACACAGGAACATGTGTGTGCACATCCACACGTGCATGTGCACATCTCCCTGTGCAGCAGGAGGGAGTGACAGCCTGCGGGGGACACGGGAGAGCAATGGCCCTGCTGATGCCTCCCAGCAGGCAGCACAGCTCTCCCTCACACAGGCAGGAGAGGGCAGGTGGCAGGAATAACCCCCGAGGGAGCTCAGAGCAGGAGCTGCTGCTGGCCTGCACGACCAGGAGCAGAGAATATGACATGAGAGGGAGTATGTTCTTATTTCCTTGCAGTGCTCAGCCAAAGCGTGTGTCCTCAATGTTCACTAGGTGTTATAAATTTCCCAGGCCCAAGCAAAGAAGCGAGGCAGTGTCTTTGGTGTGCACAAACAGTGAGAGAAGTCTCCAGTGAGAGAAGAGCAGGGATACAGGAAACTGCTTTGGCACAGGTGGGAATCCCCACTGTGGATTCCGGGCTGTAGGAGGAGGCTGCACGCAGGTGACACAACAAGGAACCAAATCTCTGTGCCAGCCCCAACCAGTGCACTCTTGTAGAACAGGGAGAGTGAATAGGGAGCTGCAGCCCTCCAGGAAATTCACACAGAAATGGAGTTGGAGATTACTGTTGCTTGGGATTGAATTGCTTTCCACTGGGTTTCCTCTTCAGCTGCTAATGAGCCACCAAGGAGAATCAAATTGTTCCCAGGACTGCTTGGGTCTTGGGTTTGGGTTGTGGAGGAATGAACAGAATTCTTGGGCTGGATATGGGATCAGATGGTACAGGGGGCAGCTGTTCAGGGAAAATATGTTGGTGTCTGATGCCTCCATGACTCTGGGAGCTGATGTCCTTCTTAATCGCTCTCCATAGCTCCTGGCTGAAGACTTCCTCTCCTGCTCCAGGCTTCCTCAGCCCTGAAGGGGGTCTCCCCCATCTCCAAAGGGGGAGACTTTAGAAATGTTCCTGGCTGTGGTGAAGTCAGAGGATGCTCAAGCTCCATTATTCAACAGACAGTAGCCACAAAACCTGAAATGAGGTCTAAAATTAACAAAATTAACAAAACCAGAATTAATCCTTTATAATGCTTTTTAAACAACAGTACTTGGAAGTACTTTTCAACATTGACATATTAATTGTTTGCTATCTGACATTAATATTAGAAAGGTGATGGTTTTCAATCTGTTCTCCAGACCCTGAGGACATTTATTTTCTTGTTTCCTTAACATGGAGAGAATACAATAAGCCCAAACTTTAAGAAGAAATACACTATACTTCATGAAATCATGATTTATGACAACACCACCGCTTAAGTTTAATTCTGCTTTTCCTCCTTCTGTTTGGATAAGGCTATGAACAAATTCCAGGAAAGCTCTTTGAAGTCTTTAAGGGAAGAAACTCCTTTCCATCTGCCACTCCTCCTCACAGTGGGGTCCTGAGCCTTATGCCTTGCCTCTACATCCACACAGACCCCTAAACAGCCCACACTAGATGCCATGACCAGCAAGGTGAGAGGGAGGGTCAGAGTGAAGTGCTCCTCAAGGCGTCTTCCCCTGGAGTCAGCCCTGCCTGCCTGTGCACAATCCTTTTCTCACCCTCCTCCTCATGGGAGGCTAAAACATTTCCTCTAAAAAAACCTAAGTAGACATAATTTTAAATGTAGGACATGGCCAGTGCTTAATATAATCCTTTACAGACACCTACTGTCCAGTGCATTTGCCTGAGGTTTATGAGCCTCTGGTACCAGCCCTTTGTGGAAAGATGTTTTCTCCTATTCCCAGAGTGTGGTTGCTGCCTGGCTAGGAGCTTGCTTGCTGGAACCTTGCCACAGAACATCCAGTCATTTGCTTTCATTGGCATGCCAAAGAGTAGGAACATGACCCTGTAGCCTAAGGACTGAGTGCAGATTCTTGGGATTTTCTTCTGTTTCAAAGAAAGGTCTGAGAGGTAAAATCAACCTTGTCCCCACCTGTCCTTCTGGGCACATGCAAACATATAGCGATTGGGTAGCCCTTCAGTGAAATATGAGTTTGATTTCTCTCAGACAAAGATTGCACCTAAATCTGCAATTTCCTATGGAAATAGAAGGGCGTTGTGGATACTGGACAGACACTGATGCCACATATTACAGGGATTCTGTCTGACACATCAGCTAGACAACTTGCTCAGCTGGCTAAGACCTTTGCTGGTTGCAATCTGAACTCTTCTTCCCTGGGCTTGGAGGGTGTTATCTGGAAGGGGATGTAACTGGTAGCTTGTGAGCCTCCCATTTGGTCCAGGCCTCACTGTGCCTGTTGCCAAGAGACACTTTGCTATGTGCATCCTGCAGCCTTCCTTCGCCAGTTAGGTGCAACTCTAATGTGCTCTCCTCTTTGTCCTCAAAATGTAGCGTTATGGATTGCAGCATCCAAGGTGCCAGGCAGGGATGAGCCTGCTCTGGAAAATAGGTCCAGCAGACCTGCAGAAAGTGTAACTGGATACTGCACAGCTGACATGAACTGATGTGGAAATGCTGTCAGCTCATCTAGTCAGAAACCTGTTTGAGACTGTGCCAGCTGCACACTCCGCTGGCTGCTCCCAGCCGGTGCCCGCTGCTGCTCGGGGCTGGAGGCAGGAGTGCTGCTCCTGAAGCCCTCAGAGCTGCTCCTTTCCCTCGGCAGTGACTTCCTCCACAGTCCTGTGGTGTGGGCTGGGGCTGAAGAGGGTGATGTCAAGCTGGGGTGAGCTTTCCAGTCAGATGCAGGTTGTGTAAGTACATGTTACTTGAGAGATGAAGAGACTCATGGTGTCTGCCCTGTCCATTCCCTGGGCCATTCATTCATTTATTTGTTCTAGTTTTACAGGAAATATCCTTGCATCTTTAACAGGTTGTCTAGTGAGCCATGGAAAAGGCAAAATGAGATCCTATAAGAAAAGAGATCTGGCTGTAACACGTAGTTTTCTTTCTTTACCCTCTTCTCCAAGACTGGATCAAGAATTTCCTCATGTGAATCCCAGGACCATCTGCAAAGTAAGTTAAAGGAGGGATTGTTTTCTAGACCACTCCATTTGGAACAGAAAAACAAATGATCTGACATCTTTTAGAGCAAAATGGAAGAATCCTGCAAACAGTAATGTTTCCCTGTGGCTAGGCAGCCTCCAAGCAAGAATTACAATCATGAATTTAGACATCTTAAAGTGCCTTTATGCTGTTTTAGGGGCCTAAATCCCACCTGACTCTGTTGGGGTATGTCTAGGACCCACTTGAGGAGAAAGTCAAGGCACAAAGACAGTGAATACGCTCACCCAGTGAAATGGGTTTTAGCAATCCTCTTATGGTGTTGGGAAGATTCTCCGTAAGTTTTCTGGAACCTCCTTTCTGGATAAGTCCTGCACACATATTATATTCCTCAAAGAAGTGATATGAGATGGGACAGCTCTGGTGCAGGTGCAATAGGAGAGCTTTAAAAGTGTTAGAAAAGTAGTTTTGTAAGTGTGAGCTTTCTTCACTAAGAAGTTAAATCAGTCAGCATAATGAATCCTGTTACAATTAATTACTGCATTCATTGGGAAGGACTATGAAAAGTTTAGCTACTTATCCTAGAAGACAGGTTGAAGCCAACACTAAATTTACATTTCAGTAAGGACAGAATTTATCCCAGAGACGTGAACAGAAGACCAGTCTGTTTCACATTTGCAGAAAAGTGTAGCTCTGTTTCTGTCTCTCTGCTCTCAGGTATTCCCCAAAAGAGGAATTCTCAAGAGGGGATCCTGTGATTTGTATTTGTCTCCAATATTGCCCTACCACAGTTTTTCATGGAGGAGACTGGAAATGCATCATATTTTTGCAAAGGTTCTAATGAGCAGTTTTGACGTACTTCCCAAGGCAAAATGTAACCACTGAATCAGCTGTGTTTATGGTAGGGATGGTTTTGTTCTAGGAATTCAGGTTTAAAGCTCCAAAGAAATCTTCCTGTGTTACTGACGCATTTCACTTCGTTGTTTTTGGGTTTTTTTTGTCATGGAGAGTGGCATCTCAAACCGCACAGCCCAGCTCCTAGAAAATTCACCCACCTCCCGGTCTTAAAATCCACTCTTGCCTTAGGTCCACAGCTTATGAAAAAATTGTCCTGGGAAAGATATCTCCCTCCCCTCCTCCTCCTCCACCCTGCAGCAGGACCCATTGTCTGCCGGCGGCAAGGCATAAAGGAGTTAACGAAGGAGCCGGCAAGGAGGTATGACGGGGTGATGTCAGAATATTTCCAGGGAAAGAATGTGTTGGGGGGCGCTGGCCGGGCCGGGGCTGGGGCTGGCGGCCCCCGGCCCCACCCCGACATTCTTCTTGTCCGGTTCCCACAGGCGGAGAGTGGCACGGGGGGTCAGAGTGGACGAGCACAAAGAGAGACCCCCTGCTGCCGGGGCCATCGTGCTGGGCTGTCACTGCTACTAATTCATGACTTCACCTTTAATCTCACTGATCCATTATAGGTTAAAAAGAGACCCATTTTACAGCTGACAAGATTGAAGGGAGCGAAACCCAGGAACTGGGGGGGGGCCGGAGGGTGGGCATGGGGTCGGGAAAAAAAAAAAAAAAAAAAAAAAAAAAAAAAAAAAAAAAAAAAAAAAAAAGGAGGGGGAGAGAGAAATAACCCCAGCTAAAGTTTGTACAATTGAGACCATCTGCTAAAAATAGATTTTGTGGGGTTTGTTTGTCCTTTTCCTTCACTGCCACAATATCTGTTTTAAGAGGGAGACTGGTAACTGCAGCTAAATCAGAATTTTAGCACACAGGGTCAGAGCAAAAAGGAATGGGGAGGAGAGGGAAGACCGGGGGGAAAAAAGAGTAAGATTTTAGGGCTGGGGCTGCACAGTGGAAAGGATGGGAAGCATTCAAATAGTTTAGTGCTGCTTTAGAGCATGTTTGGTGAGGTCACCATGAGGAAATGACTAAGAAATTTATGAAACGCTGATGTCAAAGGTATCAATGTTGATTCAGCAGAGTAATACCTATATGTGTGTGGCACTTACAGCACGTTTATAATGACACAAATGATGAATTTTCAGAAATCATTAGACCTACTGTGCTGTGAGCTGTAGATGAAATCTCCACTGCTTTTGTTAGTAGCATAATCACATTCAATTTGTCCTTTAATGACGACTTTTATGCTGTTACTTCAAGCAACTAAAGCATGTATTTTCAGTGAACTTCAGAAAGTAAGCAAATTAGAAAGAAAAAAGTGGAGTTTCTAAAAAAAAAAAAAAAAGCTGTGGAGGAATGATAATTTGCCATACACCTGAGAAAAGAATTATTTTTTAGCATATAGCAAAGAACTCAACATTCTTGCGTTTCCTGGTTTTATTCTACGTCAGTGAGGATGCTGTAGGTACCTGTGTGTAGTGCTAGTTCAAGGGGTTAGGGTACTGCTCCTTTTTGCTTCCTCTAACTGATGCTCTTTGACAAAACCTTTTAATTCCCAAAGCAGTTTTACCAAGTCCACCAAGTCTATCACTCCTACTGCCGTGATTGTATGAGAAAGCATTGAAGCTCAAGAGGATTATTTGCTGGATTCTCCCTGTCTTTTGCCCTTGAACTGCTGGAGCTACATCTTGTAGGATTTTACAATGTAAGTATGTAGTTTTCTACTGCCAGAAGTGCAGATCTTTTTGCATCTGCTACACCTGTACACCCTGTTCCTGCTTTCCCCTCCCAGCAAAGGAACTCTGGGAGTTATTGGCATCCTGGTTGCCCCACTGCCACGAGGTGAGGGTGGAGAGTGGGGAAGTATATCATGAGGATGCAAAGAAATTTGCAAAGTGTTTTGGGTTTCTGGAATTCAAGTCTGTGAAGGAGATCAGCCGCTGGTGTCTGTTGTGGGAAGGTGTAAGAGAGAATGGGGACCTTTCGCGGGAGCCATTGTCAGTTAAAGTCAGTGATGAAAGTCCTATTGAAAAGAGCCTCTGGATCAAATCAAAACCTGTTTTCCTAAGAGTGACATTGCCTGCAAATGGAGGCAGATTGAGGTCCGTAACTGGACAGTGCTTTGGACACATTCTGCTTACTTTAGTCACACAAAATGACGTATTGATGCAAGTTTCCAGGATCCAAACAGGCAGCTCTTTCATAGGCAAAAGCCCTAATGAAGTCACTGGCACACAGCCTTCGCTGGCCTAAGGCCTGCAGGCTATTTCCCTAGTCAATACACTGGACCTAATCTTATACCCCTTGAGCCTCAAACTCCATGTGTATTTTCTGCAAGTATTTGTTCTCTTTCTGCAGAAGTGCAAGATTTGTGTGCTGTAGAGTGCGGTGTCAGTGAGCAGCTGCTTCTCCTTCAGCATGAGTTGTTCAGCACACAGACTTCATTGGCTACTGCTTGGACAAAACCACACTGCAAAGCGGAGGCGAGGAACAGCGAGGACCTAGGCTGCCAAATACAAACCTCCTGCTTTAGTTTGTAAATGTCTGGAAACAAAACAAAATTATTAAAGCAAAAGAAAATTTTAAGAGGCTTCAGCAAATATTAAGAAAATATGTATTTTTTCCAGGTAATCTGACTACTTCTAATTTAGTGGAGCATGTTAACTCCTCTGGTTAAGTCGATTGCAATCAGAGGAGTTGATTAACAACGGGTTAAGAGTTACCTTGCAAAATGGATTTCATTAGCTCTTTGTAAGCTTAGTCCTTCTAGTTTCTGGTCAGTCAGCTGGAATTATTTTTCCCATTCCTAAGAGTGTAAGAAATATAGATTGGAATGGCAGCTTCATATATTACCTTGGTTACAAAGTGTCATAAAGCACTAAGTTTAAATGAGTTAAAATGATAAAGTTAAAAAGATAAAATCGTAAGGATGTTTCCACAAGGATGCTTTGATTTAGGCAAGGAACTGGTATTTGTTCTTTCTGTCTGGAATTTTTGATTAAAGTGTTTCCCACAAGCAAATGTTATAATGCAATGCCTGGATATAAAAGTAAAAATCATCTTTTAGAACTGAAAAATTACTATCTCCTCCACACTTCTCTGAAAATTATAGAATTAATAAAATCCTTCTCAGATATTTTCTTCTGTCATAAGTTTTGTACATCTTCTGAAATGCATCTGCAGGCAGGTGCCCAGAAGGAGCAAAGAAAGTAGCTTCTGTGTGTATTGGATGGATTAGGGCTGAACTGCTGAACTGGATGGCAACGAGTTGGCCTGGAAGTAAAAGAGGAGGGAATGATGGTGATCCACATAACCAATTAATTGTGAATCCTCCCTGTTACCACATCCCTGTCACTTGGTAGGATAAATTCTTTCAGTTCATGCAAAACAACCCTGAAAGGCTCTTCCTCTAGATGTGCTAGATCTGATCTAAGTCCACAGGCAGGCTCTCAGCTCAGATATATATGAAAATGTGGGCCTTAAATATTTAGCTTTCTCTGGAAACTGATTTTCTTTGACAACTTGTGTCCATATTGTCATCATGCTTGGTGTGCTATAAATACATCCATGATCTTTGATGCCAATCATCTAATACCAGGTCCTTATCACAACAAGCTCACACACCTCACAGTGTGCTCAAGGAGTTATCTTTCTATCTCTATTTTAAAGATGAAACTAATCCATTGTAAGTCCCATAACAAGGAGCCACTCACAGGGTGAAAGTATAAGTGCAGTTTTTAAATGGTATTGTATTTGTCTCATGATGCTTGCCACTATAAAGACACAGGTATGAAAAGATGATCTCTGTTTTTAAGCAGCACTGCTGTGGAGATAGAGTACAGCTTTCCTTGTACTTGCCAAAGGAGTTGTGCATGGTTTAATTAAAATATATTATTATCCTAAGGCTTTTTCTTTTTCAAAATAAAGTCAAGCACCCTACCGAAGACACAGGACATTCATACAGCCAAATCTGTGTCAGCATCCTGCTGGCAGTAAGAGCTTTTGCACAAACATCTGATTGCAAAGTCAGAATTCAACAAAGCAAGAAGAAACAGGCTGAAGAGCAGCTACCTAAATACATGCAGTAGCACAGAGAGCGGGAAGCGGAACTGAGAGAACAATAAATGAAGAAACAATGAAAAGGTCAAGCACTTATTCAGGATTCATAAGTACAAATGTTGCAGTTCAAGCAGTGTGGGTGAAAAACGAAATTCTGTCTCTTCACAATTTTTTTTTTTTTTTGGTCTCCATATCTCTTCTTTCCAGCTCACAAATACCACTGAAGAAAATCTTGCTTATAGTGGAAAATCCCAAATATGAGCGGCAAATAGTATATGGGGCGATCAAGACAGGATGAAGCCCCATTTTTGTGGCTGTCTTCAGGAGAAAGCACTGAATTAAAAGAGAGATACATTTTGTGCAAATGATGTTGGAATATTTGATGCAGAAACATGATCTTCCATCCTTCATTTTCACATAGTGCTGGTTCAGTCAGAAATGGGTGGATGGCTGAACCCTCACTTGCTGTGCAAGTGAGCTGGGGCAATACACACGTGGTGATGGTGATTCTCTGTGCTCTAGAGTTTTCAGAGCATCTGGAGCAGAGTGTTTCCTGACTGTCGGGTCTCACAGGTGGCTCATGTGTCCACATGCATACTGAGGCTTGGTGGGGGCAGAGGGCAGGTGTGCCCACATATAGGTGAAGCCTTGTTGAGGAAAATGGAAGAAGGAAATTGTAATCTCAGAGGTTGTGAAGTCTAATACTACTTGAGCTACTTTTACGGCCATCAGACCAAGCACTCTTGAAAAGAATAAAAGAAAGCCAACATGGCACATTGAAACTCCCATATGTGGTACCTTCAGGGATTCCCCTCAGCAGTAGTGTACCCCATCACTACTCCTTACTCAGGAAAATTTATGTCCTTTTCTCAAATATTCTTCAGTGCTGTTTACATTCCTGATCTTCTCCATTGCCTTCCTGCTGTGCATATGTTCCTCTACTCTGATGTTTTTCCTTTGGTACGTTTCCTTGGCATGTGGTCCTTTCCTCCTCTGGACCTCCTGTCTCATCACCTTCTTTTCCTGGCAATTCTGGCCCCACTGGTTTTTTTTTTGGTTTTTTTTGGGTTTTTTTTTTTTTTTTTTGTGCAGTGCTTGTAGTTCTTTTTTCATGCTCTGGAAAAAGCAAAGCAGAGGTGCAGTGTCAGACAACCCTTGATGAAAAAGGAAGGGATGGATCTGACAAATCCATGAACCTGCAAGTCACTCACACTTGGAATCCTCTCAGGTCTTGCTGGGACTGGTTGCAGTAGGTGACTGGGCTACCCAGAACTGACAGGACAGCAAATGGAGCTTTGACAAATGAGTGTGATTACACAGTAGCCTAATTTCTATTTAAATATTATCCCAAATTGCTCCTGCATTTCTCTGAAAACATGCAGGGGTAAAAAAATATTTTAATTAAAAAAAAAAAAAAAGTGAAAGCAAACAAACTTTCAAATTAATCCCCATCCTAACTGCATTGCAACTAATACAGTTAAATCAGGGTTTCCTTTGGGTCAATATTTTCTTTTGCCTGGAGGCCAAATAGGTATTTAAGCATCACCTAATAAGCAAAGACCAAATGCAAGCACCAGACTGACATGTCATCCATTTCCCACCCCCTCCAGATTGTTTCTGTCTGTCTCATGATCTTCAAATGGCAATGCAGAGCCCATATGCTATGGTGTCAGGGAAAAATTCCCAACACAGCATCTGGCTGCATGGCAGATCCCAAGACAGTTGGCGTGTCAGCTTTGGAGCTGCCTCTGCTTTTGTCATGTACCAGGGATTGGTGATGGGGCTGCCTTGAGACCCCACAAACCACTTTGGATTGCAAGGAATCACTAGGTTTGTGTTTGTCAATAAGCTTCTGCTTAAACCTCTCATGAGATCTCTATACAAGCCTCCTTTTATGGCAAAATAATGGGAATTTCTTAAGGCAAATGCAAGTGTGTTCAGCAGAAATATGTGGGTTTAGTTTAAAGTGGACCACAGCCTGGTACATACAGGTCACTGTGTACTAGGATTTCTTTCTCAGAAAACTCTTGAATGCTCTTTGAAAAGGTCTTTTTTTTTTTTTTTTTTTTTTTTTTTTTTTTTTTTTTTTTTTTTTTTTTTTTTTTCCCTTTACTCATGAGTGGAAGCCACTTCTGGATGAATAGGATCCATAATGCCCGGAGATATTTGAGATCAAGCATATGGTCCATTGAATATGCATGGAAAAGGGGCAGGAGGGAATTGGTGTGCAGCACTGGGGAAAGTGTGTCTGAAAGTTAAGCAATGCAGAGTTTGGGGGCAGCCTTTCTGCCCGTTTGGGGAACCATCACTTTCTGTTTCCTCTGATATACTGGTTGCTTGCTAACAATTTCTGGTCAAAAGCATAGCTGGAGGGGTTGAGCACTCAAAGATTTGGTCGTGGCTTGTGTTAGAAAAATACCGTTTTCCTGCAAAATGCTTACATTTACAACCAAGACATTAAACAATAAAATCTCAAGTTATTCAGAAGTACATAAAGATAAGAAACTTATTTAACTGACAAATGATCAATTCTTTGCTGGGACAGAGTCTTAAATGACTCTTCTTCACATTTAAATGAAAAGAGTGCTTGGAGATTAAACATTCTGGTAAGTTTTCCTTACCAGTGGAGAGAGAGAAAAGGAGACAGAAGTGAATAGGAGCGATTGGGCATGAAGTAGTAACTATGAGGTCCTGGAGGCAGGAGAACAAGAGAGGGAAGGAAAAAAAAAAGACAAGAGAACCCAGAAGAAAGGCAAGGGGGAGGAGGGGTGGAGGAAAAGATATGTAGCAGCTATTTAGGAGATGCCAGGGAAAAATGGGATGTTTGTGTGTTTGAGAAAAAAGACAATTTTGAAATACAGAAATTGAGTCAAGGACTATGAAGATTTACTAGAAACAACCCTGGGTAAAATGTTGCATATCTAAGAATTGAATAAATTTTGGGGGGGGGGGGGGGGGGGGGGGGTTGTGTGTGGATTTTTTTATATCATTGCACCAGCATATTTTTTTCAAGTCAAAATATGAATTAATCTCTAAATCACCAATATGTTATGATTAATTTACTTCATGGGCCAAAAGAATGTATCAGACTGCATTTATTTCTTATGGCTGCTGAAAGTCCCAGAGAAATGAAGAATTAAAAATAACCTTCTTTAATGTAACCTTCTCCCTCATATACAAGTGTGGCAACCACAGTGACGTGCACTGTTGTCAATATTCCTACCACAGGAAACACTCATTTTCTAATCTTAGTAGTAAGAGTGGATATGGGAAAGAAGAAAGACGCTTCATAACTGCATGTAATATCCCTGAATATATTGCACAAAATTGACCTCTTGCACATCTGCATTGAGTCCTGCAGATGTACCGTTTGGTGAAGGGCAGTGTGTCTGCATGACTGTGTCTGTGAAAAATGCCTGTGGGGGGATATGTTTTAAAACAACCTTTGTGCCAAAACCAACACCATTCTGAAACAAAACTCTAGATCTTCCTGCTGTATGTCTGGTGCAGGATGGACCCTTCAGCATTCATCCATCTCTTAAATCTGATTTAAAATCACAAAGGTGAGGGAGGAGAAACACGAACTACATATACTGTTATTTTTATCTAGTCAAGTAGGAATTTTCAATTGTGTCTCTGCAAGAACAGTTCTTCCTAGCTATGGGTTCTGTGTGATTACTGAGGATGACAGCTTAAAGTAAGACCAGTCAATATATTATAGCCTGTCCTGTTCAACCGTGTTTTTGGAAATGCTCATGCATGTATGATATACTTACATAATATAGGATCATTTGTTTTCATATGAGTTTGCATTACATATATATATTTCTGAGGAAAGTAATTTATCTGTTTTAAACAGTTTCTACAGTAACATGAACATGCTCAGGTAGGTATTTGTAAGATACTTAAGCTAGACTGTTTTAAAAAATAAACAAAAAAAAGACTAAAATGGTGAGTCTTTTAAAGCATCTTAGTAGCAGGCTGGAGAACAAGTCTCCTGGCTGCTCACAAGCAGTGATTTTTCTCCCAGGAAATTCCATAGTGCAACAAAGCCAAATGAATTCAACCCTTGGCCCATCTGAATGTGCTGGAAGAGAATCCAGCCTTTAGCTGGATTTCTTCTTTACAGATCCCTTAAATTACTTCAAATGCTGTGCCTGTGGTGGTGGGGAGCCTGGGGGCAGGACTCTACTGTAGAAGCCATGAGTCACACATAATATGCCACTTTCTGCAACAGTGCATCAATCCCTCTAGAGACTTTTCAAAGTTAATGAACATCTCTGAGTGCAGTGGTCTCATGCCTTAAGTTTGAAGGTCAGCATCTGTTCACCGCTCATTAGAGAAGTTTATTTCAAGGAAAAATTTCATAGATGCAGGGTACATGTCCTCAGAAAATTCAAAACAAAGAAGCATCTTGGATATGTTTATGTTCAAATCCACTTGCTACAGTTCTCTGCCCAAGAAAATTTTGTCCAAGTAAAATATAATTGTCAGAATCTGGTTATATTCAGGATGTTTTCTGGGTTCTTAATCACTGTGGATCCTATTTCACAAAGATCTGAAATGTGTGCTGGAGTCCAACAGGCTGCCATGTAATTTAAGCTGCTGTAACGTAGGCTTGGCCTCGAGCAGTTGCTGAATAAGCACGGGAGTGCACACACATGCTTAGATCCAAGAAGGTGATTGACTGCTGCACCAAGTTATGGCCTCCTTCTAAAACCTGACTTCCCATCACTAAAGGAGATGCTGCTAAAGGTCTGGTTTCCTCCAGGCACGCCAGTCCAGGAATGAGGTGCCAGGCAGCCCTCCACTTTCAGAGGGCTTGGGCTGAAGAAAGCGGCTCTGTACAATCTCTCTGGAGTCATAGGAATTACAGCATGCATGATCACTAAGCTCATGCAAAACCCAGCTCTTCTTTCTTAAGAGATAGGGGGGAATGTCTACTCTCGCACTCTTTGCAGATAAAAAGAAAGCACATTCTGCACAGTAACTAGAGCCTTAATTAATTGCCTCAATTAAACTAAAGAAGACTAAAATGGTAGATGTATCTATAATAAACCTATCCCAGATTCTAATGACATCCTTGTATTGTAGACATACAATTGATTCCTATATGCTGGCTCTTCTCTTAATTGATCATTTTTTGTCCATCAGAGCTTTAACCTCTCTCTCCCCTGTTTTACAAATAGTCACTGTCAGAATGATGTACACATTACAATACCCCTTGTTTTGCTGCTGTAAGTTCTGACACATAGCACCAGGAACATGTGTGACTCAGGGAATTATTCAGGCCTGTAAATAGATATTGAAGATGCACTGAGGTAAGGATGGCAAAACCAAGAGGTCTTATGGCCTTCGAGATAAAGTTAAATGCTTGCCCAAGTCTAACTGAAACATGTTTCTTGATTTATGTTCAAAAAAATTTACATGTATAGTGTGTTAGATGTCAAATGCATGTTAAAAACAGAAGAGCCACATAGCCAGTTACTACCCTAAAAGTTACTTGTGCGGGCAACATGTGATATAGTTTGTGGGTTTAGTTATGTTGAAAAGTGTGCCTCTGATTTTCCCTGCTTGGATCTTTGCATTCTTCCTAAAGATTTCATCAAAGCTAAACAATTACAAAAGCTGCCCTGCTTAATAAACAGTGGGGTTTTTTTTATACTTGGATATCACAGATGTACAAGGGACAAACTGCTACTCAGGATCCCATGGAATGGTCATGTGTTGGACGCTGGGTAAATAATTGGGCTGTTTGGAAGCCTGCTCACTGCTGCTGGTGGTCAGCAGCTGCTCTATGGCAGAGGAAAGCACTGCAAGACTCAAACTGTTCCTGAATTCATCCCTTCTCTGTTGTGTCCTCCCCAAGATCTCACAGCTCTCTTTGTACCTGCTGTGAAGAGGAAGGGGGCTCTGTGGAGCTGGTATTCCTGTCATCCAGAGGCCCTAACCACTCAAATTCCTGCCCTTGCTGAAACCTGCTGCCCACTTTCCCAGTAAAGCAGGGCAACCTCTTTTCCTTTGCAAATGAGGCATTCATAAGAACAGTAATGAGGGCAGGAATTTTCCAGCAAAGAAAAAAAGCTATTTTCTATGTGCACTTCCTATGTGAACACAGGTATGTAACAGCACAGCCTGGGCTTCACTTGTGTGAGGCAATTTATATCAGTGCTGGTAGAACTGGGGCCAAAATCTCTCAGCACTGGTGCTGTATTTCCACTCATTTTGTACTAGGGTCTTCCTGTGAATCCCCTGCGGGAACAGTTCAGTGGTACTTAAGGGGATGGTATTTCTGTAATTATCTAATTATTGCTCCAAGGTTCTTTCTTGTGCTTGTTAAACCTTCATTCCAGTGAAAGTGTAATCCCACACTACTGAATTTGGATAAAATGTGATTGAGTATCAACGTTAATTCCCCAGTAGTCTTTGGAGTGGGTACTGTTGTCTTACTTTTATTATTTCTGGTTTGAAAACACAGAATTCAAACTGGATCACTCTGAATAGAGTAAAAAGTTTCAAAGGTAGTGGAGTGTGCAAATGGGGCTGTAATTCTTCATGAGATTCTTTATATTGACCTAAAAATTCATGGGAAATTTATTTCTTTAATGAATACTATAAAAATATTCTGAATTCCTGTTAGTTGCTATCAATCTCATTTCTAAATTCTGAATGTTTTTTGCAATAAGGAGTCAATGGTGAATTGGATCATATTTATACTTAACAATCTTTCAGTCACTTACCCCTTAATTAATACTGTTTTATGCTCTTTCTTAATTGCTTTATGAGTTCCTTTCCTCTGTGTGGAACACAGGAGTCTAACACCAAAAAAATTAAGGAAAAATTAAGGATGTCTTGGGTTACTTCCTTCTGGTTCCTACTTTTTTAATTCACTTTTCACAAGCAGCCTCAAACACTAGACCTTCATTTGAATTTTCAGCTGCTGAATCATGATCAGCTGAAGATCCAGTGGCCCTGCACTACTGGATATAACTCAAGGGGTTATGCTGTTTTTACTCTTTGGCACATACTCAGGAATGGCAACTTAGCTTAGCAGTTGGAGCATATGGCAGGGGGAGATAGGCCAGCATCTTGGATGAAGATGCATATATTTTGTACTCTCATGGTATGATGCATTCTTGTGCTTTGCAGATGGCACCTCAGAATTGTGGCCCTGAAAACTAATTTTGCCCAGCCACGCAGGTCTGCTGACACAAGCACAAGGATCATCTGTTTCTGCAGACACTACTGCACGCTGCAGATATCCTAAGCAGGATTTTTTTCTGAGAAGAACACCTGCATCTCAGTTGCTGTGGTAAGCGGAAAAAAAAAAGCTCAGGAACCTATGACTAGCGTTGTATCTAGAGAGAAGAATTCAGCCAGACACGATCGCTACCCTCATGTAACGCTTGGCCACTGTTTCTCCTGAAAGTTTATTACATCGTGGTAGTCAGGGCAAGAGTAACAGGAATACACTGATCTTATGGCAGCTGGAAAGAGAGATTTATTGCAATTGACAGGGATCTAACATTGCCTTTGATTTGCCAGCAGCTTCTCTGCATATAGACCAGACATCAGCCCTCAGGGAAACTGCTATTGTACCACATAGGAATTGTAGCACTAATAGTGACTCTCTCAAAACTTGTGTTTTATGTCTGCCTCTCTGCCTTCACAAAACCAGCATCTTGTTACAGGTGCAAGTGGATCAAGGGCTCTCTAGACAGGTTTCAGGCAACAGATTCTGTGCAGCTGACAGAACTGCAGATTAAGGTAGGAGCACTTTCTGTTCTCTGGCATAATTTGCATTACTTAAAATCACTCTGGGTACTGTGTCACTGATCAGATCAGGGAGATCATGCAGGGAGATCATTTCAGAGTACATCAGGCAGATGTATTTTTAAAGATCATTTTCCTGCATGTGCA
The DNA here is from genome assembly GCA_013401135.1 of Cettia cetti. Classification (NCBI taxonomy): domain Eukaryota; kingdom Metazoa; phylum Chordata; class Aves; order Passeriformes; family Sylviidae; genus Cettia; species Cettia cetti. Next base: position 37,160 of record VZUI01089460.1, read on the forward strand.
GTGGGCTTCAGACAAGCTACTGTCAGGTCTTCTAAGCTTTCTCTTTTTTCCCCCCCAAATTTCTGTGCTCTCTGTAGGACAGACAGCCTCAGTACTAGTCTGTGCTTTTTGCTAGATATTCTCCTGAAACAGTAAACTGTTTGGCAGCAAATAAAGCCATGGGTGAGGGACACAAAGAGTTAAATTCTATTGTCTACCTGCAACAGGAGAGCTAAAGGAGAAGGAGAAATTAGAATTAAAAACAGATCTGTCAAGCAATGAATGGGATACTGTCTGGAGTAATGTGAAAATTACTGCCAGCTTACAGTGTACCAAGGGGCTTCTTTTTTTTTTTTCTCCAGATGATTCCAAAGAACTATTATTTACAGGACCCCTGGGCAATTGTTTCCATATTGAGCTAAGACAAGGGAACTGTTGATGGCACTACCAATAATATATGTCTGCTTGCTACCAGCAGGCTGGAAAGCTCAAACACCTGCAGGGTAAGGGATGGATTCTAGGGAGGAACTTCCTCTTATCACACAACTTCTGTGGACACAAAAGATGCACACATTTTTGACAGCATGAGAGTAGATAAGAACATTTACTGCCTGCAAATGAAATGCTAAAACAGCAGAGAGGTGCCATAATACCATCCTGCATTCAGATATTGTGTAAATTAGCAAGAGATTTCAGAAGGTACCTTATTACCCTCAGCAGAAGGACCCAATGTGCTACAATCACAGCATAGATTTACGGCAGATTTGAAGACTTAGAATAGAAAAATATCTGTCCTCTAAATTTATGGCGCTCTGTCTCCCTTATTTTTCCCATTTTTAGACTTCAGCTGACTACCTGGGGTGCCTGATTTAGGCTTTCTGACTACTATTGCATCCAAAATCTTCAGTGATTCAGACTGCTACTGACAACCCCATGTCCTTTGTACAGTCACTGGAAAGAAGCAATTTCCATGCCTTAGTGCAGATCCGACTAGGACCCATCATTGTATTGTCTGTTTTATCTCCACAAGCAGAAAGAACAAATAATTCTGAAGCACTGAGAAAAAAATCTTTTCTACCTTCCTGGGTCTCATCTGTCATGGTTTCCCTGGGAAGAAGACAAGAAGAGGACCACATATTTAATTTTTTCTATGGGTTTTATTTGCTTCAAAGATTGAACTGAATTTTCTTTTTCTTTCTTCTTGTATCTGAGGGGCCCAAGAAGATGAGTAGCTCTTCTCTTGAGCCCATTTCAAAAGTATGTTAAGTGCAGGAGCATTGCTGCATCATTTGTTTATGATGTTCTTCACAAGTGTATAGAAATTAAAATTCAATTCTAAGAGTGCACAGCACCAGTATGATAAAAGCATTTTTAATTGAGTTACTTAAGAGAAGATGTTTACTTACTCCTTCTCTCAGTGACCAATCTATTTACATCCATGCACTTTTCCACAATGTATTTAAAAAAAAAAAGAAAAAAAAAAGAAAAAAACACATGAAAAGATTTTGAAATCGTCAGAAACAGAAAAAGTCTTGAAAGTCTTGGGCAGTTTTTCTGTGATTACACATCTGAGAAAGAACAGAAAAAACTGAAAAAGCTTTGAACTTTGCCATAGTGATCTCTATTTTCACTGTTATTAAGCAAGACTTTGGACATGGACATTCTGAGGCAGTTGTTTAATGATAAATTAAAAGTTTCTTGTAAACATTAAGGAAAAAAAATAGTATGAACGGAAAGTGAAACCCAACTTGGTATTTCCTTTATCCGTTAGTCTATCTAAAGTGGAAATCTCAGAGGTGAAAATGAAAGAAACAGCAGGAGACATGGAGAAATCAAAACCAGAAAAATATATGTTAGCAGATGACTAATGAAAAAGAGGCTCTTACTGTACTGAGAAATCAGAGGCTGTTTTATAACATTTGCCGTGTCTTTGCCGCAGCACCTAAGATCCGTCATATACGTGTTGTAGACTTTATTGGAATGGTCCATTGAAGTCTTTCACGCTGTTTCATGATGTAAAACATAAAAGAGGCAGCAAGAAGGGAATGAGATGTCAGCATAGCACTGAAACTAATTTTTCAGCACATTATAGTAGAAGAAGCCATGGCATCTGAAGCTGAAAACCTATGAGGAAGTGCAAATTTGTTTTGAAACAAGTATCAACAGTTAGACTTATCAAATATCAACTTATTAGACTGTCTGAGCCCTGGAAAGTCAGTCAAAAGGTTATTTTACCAAGCTGATAGACTGTAATGATTACCAAAAGTGTTCAAGGAAATAGAATCCTGTAGTCAAGTCAATCCCATCCAGAACCTGATTAGCTTTTAGACCTCAAGCTTGATTACTTTGATTTCATTAGTAAAAAACACCACAAGACTAGCAGACACTTAGAACCATCAAATGATTTCTTTTCTTTGTGGTCTCAGAGCGGATGTCATGTGAGAAGGCAACATAAGACAGATACAGGTATTGATTCTTCTTCATGATATTTGCATGGGGCTTTTTAACTGTCTTTTGGCTGTGAAGAAGTTGTCAGATGCACTTTCTTCCTTGAGCTTCTATCTGTAAGAACATGTGAAAAATGATGGTGTACTTAGGGAAATGGTTTAAACCTTCTAGAAAAATACAAGAGAAGAGCTTGTGTGCATGCAACTGCTGGTGGTGCACTGCATTTAGACACAAGCTGCTTACAAAAGTTCCTGTTAGACACTGTGTGCTGCCCTTCTGAAAACAGAAAGACATGCCATAGTCTAGTGTGAAGAACTTGTGTTATATCCATTTTTCTTATTTCCCTGGGCAGAAATTCTGTTTTGTCTGAGAATGTTACCTGGTAAATAGATAATGCCTTCTTACTGTTGCTAGTTGTCTTATTGAATGTACAGCTGGAAGACTACATGGATATATAGATGAGGAGATATTAAAGATTGCATGTAGCAAGATATTGAAAAACAGTCTGGACATGGCCCTGCTTTATGTGACCCTGCTTGAACAGGAGGGTTGGACAAGATAATTCCTAGAGATCTATTCCAACTTGTGATTCTGTGGTAACATCACAAAAGCTGATCATTGTCTTTGCTCAGAAAACAAGAGCTCATCTCACACTCTTATGATGAAAATAGTAACCATGTGAGCCTTAATTTTAGTGTCAATCCTCCCTTTTAATATAGAGATGTCAGCCTTCTTGCAGACAGCTACTTGGTGGTGGTTGTGAGCTCGATTGGTGTCAGCAGATAAAATCTGGGCTGATACACCCAATGAAGCTTAATGAGCCCATTCTCATTTATGCCCCATACATCTGACATGGCTTCACAGAACTTTGTGAAAACATCGTATTTATGTAGTGGGTAGATGTACTTTGGGATCCAGAGTGTCTCTGCATCATGTGTAATCTTTCAAAAGGGTAAGCAGTCATTCCTCCTGCCTACCATCAGATCTGACAATTTGTGTGGCAGCTGTAGAACCACTGCCCTGGAAGGACCATTCTGTCTTTGAGGAACCTTTTGCTACTGTCACTGTGAGAATGGAGCTCTGCCAGCACCCACATTGCCATGAGGGCTGGTGGGTACATGAGCAAAGTAAGATCCCTGAGCCTCTCCTTCCCACAGCCCTCCCACACAGGTCTTTGCTGAGCTGAGCCTCAGCTTTCAAACCAGTGTAATTTTAAAAAAAATATTCTTTGGATAACCATTTTAGTGCCTGACATTGTCAGTTATTAATCATAAAAATCCTCTGATGGAGCCCTGCAGAAGGAACTGGAACTGAACCCAATCAGATACCATATTTTAATTACATTGCCTCAGCGATGCAGCTTTGCCCATGGTGAATTTCCATACAGCATTTGCAAGGTGGGAACTGTCACAGCTCAAACAGAGTTCAAGCAATTAACATACCATTTAAAACTTAATCTTTGAAAGGTGTATTTCATTGAAGTTTCATCTTACAAAGAAAAGATGGTCATAGACTTCACAAACATTTCTGCAAATAATTCTTCCCATTTTTCTGATACCTATGATGCTGGTAAAAAATAGTAGCATTTCTGGTTGTCACTGGGAAGAAATAGCAGTATTTCAGGAATTCTTTTTAAAGGGTTTTTTTTTTCCCTATATTTCTATTTTTGTGGGGCAAATTAAATATAGTTGGGGCTTAGAACATGAAGGTGTTTTGATAGGTGAATGTTGGTGTTATACTCAGAACATATGAGCCTCTTCCAGCTATGTTCTTCTTGAGGACATTTACCACTCTGGGACTTCAGCAAATTGCATTAACTAATGAATGCTGATTGTACCTAAACTTTACCACTTAACCAGAAAGTGGAGAACACAATTCTGCCTTCTTCCCCTGGCTCCCTTATTCTCCTTACCTTTGGAATCCTATACCTCAGAAACACATGGATGTCTGTGCAGTGTGTGATCACTGCTGACTGGTTGTACGGTGTTTCAATGTGATATTCTTGATGGTTTGTGTTTTGGGGGGGGGGGTTACCTGGAGCAAGAGCTTAATTTCAGCACAGCCCTAAGAAACCACTGCTTTTAGGAGTGCTACTTCCTACTGCTGTTGTAAAGAAAGCACGAGGAGGATGCTGCAGTGATGGCTTTTATCAATAATGATAACTGCTTTTTATTTATATTTCTGAAATCTAGCTTGCATACTATTTAGTGTAGTGGCTCTGATACGTTTCAACTCCCACATGGAAGCAGCTACTCTCAGTACAGTTGCAGTGAGCTGCCTACAGTTAAATTATGCCTGCTGCTCTTGTGTTTTCCTGCAGGATGCTTTTAGTAGGCATGAAAAAATGTGGTACAGACTTGTCCTGGGCTTTCTGAAAAAACTGCTGTACCCAAATTCCCCAGTCTGGCGGGCTAGCAGGCCATATCTACCCTGATTTCCTATCTTACATGTAGTTTTACCATAATTCTTTGACGAGTGGAAAAGGAGCAGCCTTTCACAGATTCTCAGGACATCATTTCAAGTAATTTCTTAGTAACTAGCAATTCACTTCCAGAGCTAGAGGTGGTCTAAACTGCTCCAAAGTGACCATTAACTTTTTCTCTTTCAAGTAGAGCCAGTGATTATTTTTTCCCTCTGGGTGCACACTTGCATATCTTTACAAACAGGGCACTGTTAGATTTCTACCCTGCCATAAACTCTGACTGTAATACCTCATCTGCTACTGACCTGAAGTGAACTCCGACGAGAGGGGACAGTAATAAAGCAAAACCCAGCAAACAGTGTGAAGCTTTTGTAAGATCTTATATAACTGGATTGGCTATATTGGGAACTTGCCTTTGGTTTTAATTATAGATTTAAGGGTGCACTTATCGGGCTCTGTGCCATCTCTTTGCTCCCTCCCTTCACTCTCGATTTGCTTTATATAATGAGCAGCCACTACAAAAAGGATGTTTTTCCCCCTTCCTTTCAGGAAGAGGACAGGCCAACAAAAGTTCACTGGGGGTTGGGGAGGCCTAATGTGTTAATTGTCTCGTGTGTCACTCTGGTCTCAGGCTTCAGCCTGGTCCCTCTAGAAAGCTTCAATGATCAGCTGTCAGAGCTCAGCAAAAATGTGTGGTGTCCCAAAACTGGCCAATGTTTCCTCCCAAAAGCTGGGATTGAGTGACAAGTACCTCTTTGAACTTGCAGAAGAGTGTCAAAAGAATGACAATTCCCAAATCTACCCAGATCTATCTCTTACTCACATCTGTTCACCAATATACACAAAAATTACTTTCATGGAAGCAGAGCCAGAGCAGATGCAAAGCAGCAAGGTCTTCTGAGGGCATCATGAAGTGTTAATGAAATCTGACTTGAGATTTGAAGAAACAAGTATTGGATGCATAAAAGAAAATTAAAATATAACTAAGTCAATTCATGCTGCCTGAGCATCACTTCTCGACTTAATCTTTAACTCAATTTGTATTCATTTTCCTGGTGACTTTTACCTCTCAGAGCATCTGCCATATCAATTGTTATATGTGCATAGGGAGAGAGGCTTGCAAAGCAGGAGAGAAGCTGTCCTGCAGAATTACTCTGGCTGTGCCTTAAAGGGTAGACACCTGCTGCTTCATTTGAGGTGTCCCAAGCTCAGAAATCAGGTTTATGAATCTGTTATTCATATCAGAAGCTAATCCCATGAAGGGCTATCTGGAGTTAATTGCCCTGCCACATCCAAAAAGGTGATGATAAAGCTAGTGGCTATTCCCCTGCTCTAGCTTAAATGTTTTCAGCTTTTTGTTTCAACCTAGTGAATGGACAGGGGTTAGTAAAACCAGCAAAAAGGTGTTACTATGTGAGCAGAATTCCTCTAAGTCAGTGAAATAAACAGTATTAATGTCCACTATCCATAGTAAGTAGAGGGATTCTGTGATGCAAGGGAAACTTGAGAGGAGAGCAGGATACCTAAGCATCTCAACACAAAGTTAGGCCAGCTCCACTATGACTGTCCCACGTTCTAGAGCTAAAAAATCTCTGCTTGCCTTCCTGTTGCTCTAAAATCTAGGTAAAGCATTTCAGGGGAACTAAGAGTTCACTGTGTTGGCAGCTTTTTTTGATCCTAGAATGTTTGTAACAGTCCATCTCTTAACTTACAAATGTAATGGCATAACTCCTGGTTATCCTTTTACTGATACCAAGTTAGAAGGCTCTCCTTAACAGCAGCCTACTTCTTACCAGCCCTGTGATTACTGAAGAATTTGTCATTCCAGAAAATTGTACATGGTGTTGACATTTGAAATTACAAAAAAGACTGCTTCTAAAGAAACTGAGGCTGAACGGACAAAAAATTTCAATCCTAAGGTGTTACAGAAGACACTGCAAAACATAGTCTGGGCTTTTACGTTGATATAGGTGTACATGCTCTATAGCAGGAGTGGGTGTGTTCATCCTTGCTCCCAACTCTCAGCTGATATCACTGCATCCAGTTTTGCTTTCTTTTTTTATGCTTTTTCCTAGGATGTGACTCAGTGCTTTTCAGAAAGCAGAGCCTTTGTCTGCATCATTTTCCCTGCCAATCCTTTACATCACCTGCTTGATCCAGAGTTGGGAGTGACTCATTTTTCTCATCCAAGCACATGTGCACACAATGAGCTGTCTCTCATCTAATGGCCCTTCACAGAAACTTATATCTAGGGTCATGATTGTGTTTTGTTGCAGATGCCCAGTGCCCATCTGTAGAGGACAGTCTCTGTCTGTCTCAGGATTTATATTGTTCTGAATGCTTTAAAGGCTTTGCAAGTGAAAGCAAATGATTTATTTTTTCCCCTTCCTCCCTCACTCTCTAATTTTGTATCTATTATTTACTGTGGGAAAGCTATGCCAAACAAGCAATCTCTAAATTTTGTTCTGAGGCTGATTTCTATCCTAAACTATTTACTGGAATGAGCTTGAACCTGGAAAAGCTTCTGGAAAAGTTTCATACCACTCACTCACTCACTCACTCACTCACTCACTCACTCACTCACTCACTCACTCACTCACTCACTCACTCACCACGTTACCTTTGTTGTTTGCCCCATACATGAAGATGCAGTTTTAATGGAATCCTTTAAACTGCATAGAGACATTTGTGGAGGACTAAGTATCTAAATTTATGTATGAATGACTGAAATCAAGACATGCACAATGCAGACATGAACTAGTCCACCTCTTCTTTTGCCCTGTTAGAGTCAATAGAAAGATGTAAGCACTTCCCAGCAGCAATCTGGCTCAACCTGAATTAGACAGCTACCATAGGTCACATGGATTACAACAAAGAAAAGGCAAAGCAAAACAGCCTTGGTGCAGATGTCTACATCTTGGTGGTGTCTATTGTTATGGTGACTTACATAAATTAAAGTTAGTAAATTCATTGCTGAATAGAGTAGAGATTCGGGAATTTCCAGAGAGGCAGACTACAACATTATCATAAAATGATACAATTTTGATTTTAGGTTTTGATACTTCTGCTGAGAGCTCATTTAATCTTAATATAAGGTATAGGCATCTCCTGTATCTACTTTGACAGTAGCACAGCCAATAAAAGTTGCAAACTGTTAGAATAGAACAATGACATTTTTTAGGTTGAAAAGGACTTTTAAGATCATCAGATCCAACCATTAATCTAGTGCTGATGAGTCCACCACCAAACCATGCCCCTAAGCACCCTGTCTACATGTATTAAATACCTCCAGGTACTGGGGCTCCAGTTCTTCCCTGGTCAGCCTGTTGCAGTGCTTTGCAATCCTGGAATCCTTAATAACCAATCTAAACCGCCCCTGGGACAACTTGAAGCCATTTCCTCTTGTCCTATTGCTTGTTACTTGGGAACAGAGACCAGCCTTCATTTCAATACAAGCTCCTTTCAGGTAGTTGTAGGGAGTGATAGGGTCTCTCTCTATTCAGCTTCCTTTTCTCCAGGCTGAACATCATCAGCTTCCTCAGCTGCTCCTCATCAGACTTGTGCTCTGGACCTTTCACCAGCTCTATTGCCCTTCTCAGGATACAATCCAGCCCCTCAGTGTCTTTCTTACAGTGAGGACCCAGAACTGAACATAGGATTTGAGGTGTGGTCTTACCAGTGCCAAGTGCAGGGAGACAATCACTGCCCTGCTCCTGCTGGACACACTATTTCCCTGTTCAAGGTCCCAGAAAACTGATGGAAGGGGCCAAGATTTTGTAGAAAACTTTCAATGATTTCTCAGAGAGCCATCTGGAAGGGTGTCTGCTTCCCTCTTCTGTCTCCCAACAACCAGAGGAGAGTGAGCTGAGAGCCTCTACACAGAAACAAACCTTGACAGTTTATCAGACTCAGGTTGAATTTTGATGATGCTCTCAACAAGGCTGAGGCAAACTTCTCATTACTTTTCTTGTAAACAAACCCACGTTGCTTGTCTTTGTGCTCTAAGAGCCTTGGAAATAGATGGCCTTGGAGGAGCCATTTCCCAAGAGATGCAAAATAATTCTGATGCCTGTTGAAGCTCCCTTGTGTGAGCCATTGGCAATGTGTTTTTGTACTGTTTTAGGAGCAGGCCAGAAAGCAGATGGCATTTTTTAACATGACAGTCTTCCTGTCTTACTACATAAGTGGCTTGCCTTTGCTGGCCTGATGACAACGCATCCTCCTGCTGAATCTCTGGGGTTCAGAGCATGGGAAGAGACATTGGTGAACGTCCTCACAAGAAGACAGTGCTTTCAAGGTCTCCCTCTCCCTGTGCAAGGCCAGCCAGAGATAGTACTTTTCATTTCCCTGCTGCCCTTTGTGCAAGGCGGGTCACAGAATGCTGCTTGTTTTATGCAACATTTGAATATATTCTCCAGGCAATATTTTTTCCTTCTGCTGAGAAGACTGTCTTTCCTTTAATCCATTTTTTTCCTGATCTGCTTTTCCCATAGTCCTCATGCTCACTGAACACTGTAGCAAATCTGCTCTTATTTGATGTTAAAACAATGGAATTTTTTCAAGACAAGCCAAAAATTGGTGGCAAAATTTTATACAATTATTGTTTTATGCCTTTCTTTCAGGAAGTATGGAATATTTTAGAAATTCCTCTATCTGATTAAGAGTAATTCTTAAAGACAGTGCATAAGAGCACTTGTTCTACCAGCAAATGCTTGTTTTCGTGGGGACAGCAAGGAAGAGGTACCTGGCCTCTCTCAGGAGAGCTTTGGAGGAAAGAAGGTAGACATGACTGAAATGAGACAACAAAGCCTTTGTTCATCTAATATCATGTTTTTCTGCTTCAGGTTTTATTCTTTTTGTGATATATAAAATATTACTTGAATTTTGATTGTATCTCAATGTCATGCAGGTATTTGCAATTATAAAATTGGGTAATGTAAACTCGCATGAATAAATCTAGTGAGTACTACTATAAGATTTTTTTCCCTTGCCTTTTCAAGCAGCAGTCTGAAATTCTATGAGGAGAGAAGATAACAATTGACATGGACTGGAGTAATACAAGATGAATGTTATGAATTTTTGTTTTGTTTCAAGAAATCTTTTACATTTGCAGTATAGCACATTGGTACTGAACTCACAGGGATATTTAGGGATGGGAACCATTTCTGTAAAAGGTCTTGGAACCATAAAGCTCAGCAGAAAATATTGTATTATTTTTTGCACCCCTTTTTTGAATTTGCTTCTTTCTAGCAACTTGTTCCATGCCATGTTTGTGATAGACCTTTCAGAGTCATTCCTCCAGATTCTGTCATAGCAGTACAGTGGGATATTAATTTTAAAAAGCTACATTTTCAGCTCAGGACAAGAGAAAACATAGAATGATTTAGGTTGGAAGGAACCTTTAAAAGTCATCTAGTTCCCACCTCCTTGCAATATGTAGGGACATCTCAAATTCAACCAGGTTAGTCAGAACACCAATCTGGCCTTGAATATTTCCAGGGCTAGGTCTTCCACTACCTCTCTGAGCAACCTGTTTCAATGATCACCACCCCAATCATAAAAAAATCTTAAATGGCTTGGCTGGCTGGCTCTCTGTTTCAGTATTGGTTTGCAAGCCTTTCACTTTACAACCTTGCACAAACACACACGATCCTGTTCTGAAAAGAGGGCAATTCCTTAACTCACTGCATGGTTTGAAATTTAAGTCCCCAAATGACCAAGCCATGGAATGCTCACTTCCACTTCTCGTGACTTTGCTATCAGTGGAAACTTAGCAATTAACCACAAATTGTAAGAGTGTGAGTCCGCTTTTACAGGCTTGCAAAGAGAGAGGGAAGAGAGTACAACTTCTCCAAAGGACCTGTCAGAGTACCTGGCCCCAGTGAACCCTCTCTGTGGGGATTCATTCCGGGGATGTGCCCGTGGGGTCTGCTGACCCCAGCATTGCCACCTGTGGTAGTGTGTGGGTGAGAACATCTGTCCCTCAGAAATGGAGTGGGACCACCAACTGTTCCCACAGGTCAGTGAGCACAAACCTCGCTATAGCTATAGGTATTCCTCTCCACTGACCTACATGATTTGGTCTGGTGACCTACTGCTTTTGTTTACTTTTTTAGGTTATAAAATATGCTTATCCAGTCTCTATAAGCAAGTGTGTAAATCTGAGAGTTGCAGTTCTTGAAATCCACTCAAAAATGCCCTGTGAAGGACTGCTAACCAGGCCTCTCTTGCTTTTAAGCACCTGAAACCTTCCAAACATGCTTAGAGGTACAAGACAGCACATCCTATTAGGAACCTGCTAAGCTAGCCTGGCATACCAGCTGGATTTTTTTAGGTATTCCATGAAGATCATAATCCTCTTCTTTCTGGGAGCAACTTTATTACCCCAGGGAAGCAGCTGAGTCAAGATTGTGCCAATATTTCCATCACACTGTTAGCTCTCTTTTTCTAAAGTCTTCATGAAAAAGAAGTCATTTTGTCCCATAATTAAGAACCAAAAAACTTCTCATGGCAGCAGATTTTGTTTATGATTTTCACACAAATATTTTTGACAGCGTTGACATTTTTACAAGCATGACTAACTACACATTTACCCAGTTTCATTTTTTATTTTTTTGGCACTTAAATGTGCTAAAGATAATATAAGCTAGAGAATTCCAAAGTCTGGCAAGAAGCTTACTACATGCCAGGGACTGTTTTCACTTGTTTTAAAAGACAAGTAGATGGCCAAGATACTGACTTTGAAATGACACCTGCTGAGCTTGCATCATGGTGACTGTGAAAAAGGATATTCTTGTCATAGAAGACTTTCTCAATAACAGTTTTCATTCCGGACTTTGTCCTGTGATTTCTTTGCCATGTTGGGTATGGCACAAATTTTACAGCTTTCTCTGTAAATTTTTTCTTTCTCTGTGAAATGAATTTCATTACCTACTTCACAGGAATATCTGCTGCATGAATTATCAGTACTTAGGCAATGCTGAGGGAGTAAGGGACTTCACAGCCTGGAAAGAACAGAAGGGTGGGTTCACATGGGAGGGGTATGTACAGTGCTCACAAGTCTGCATGTACAAGACTTTACCTGGGAGCCAGCTAAGGACAGAGATACCTTCACTCATCTGTAACTTTATTGATGTACCTCCCTGTGATATCTGTGCTACTCCTTGTGAAAGCCACTGCTTCTCAGGAATCCATCTCAGCCAGCTAAGGAAATGCCCTCTGCTACCCAAATCACAGAGCAGCACGCTTTCTAAAGGGACTGTTTCCCAAAACTGTCCTGTCCTGGTATCACACTTGAAATTTGTGTGCTCCAGAGTTAATACCTGCTAGAACCTCCCACAGAGTGGCTCCTAAGGTATTTGTTTATTGTCAGTTTATTGTTAAGGAGAAGAGTGGTCTCTTGGAAACTGTTGTGCACAGCCCGAGGACAAACGCTGTCGGTTATGACGGTGTCTGAGAGTTTAGTGAGTGTGGTCGCTGTGTATTACCGACCCCAGGGACCTTCTGTCACTGTACGCTGGTGCCACCTTTAGTTCTCTCTGCCCCCTTCAATATCTTCTGCTTTTTAGTATGCCAGTACTACACTCCTGCCGAGCAGCTGCCTGTTTGGCATGACTCATGCCAGACATTTGGCTATTTTGGACAAATGGGGATAGGCTATTTATCCCAAATAGCTGCCTGCCTTGGATAGCACATTATCCTGAATAATGGAAGCACTATCAACCTAAAAATCCTTTAGCATTCTTCTGCCTGCACCCACATATTGCAGCAAAGAACCCAGGAAACATGCAAATAAACTAGTGAGACAGCAGATGATGAGAGACACACTTTTGAAATAATAATTTGGTTTGACTTGGTTGTGCCCCCACTAAGGTAAGGAGACTACCTTCCCTGGGTGAAGGGTCTGGGAGCTACTCCAGAGCTCTGTGCCCCAACCCTTGAGGAGCCCTCAGAAAAGGTGCAGGTGCCCTGGTGACTTCCCTGGAACTATCTCTCGTCCCTGACTCCCTGAGGGCAGGCTTGCCATGGAAACGTTTCTGAGTATTTTTTTTTAAGCTGTTGATTTACACACCAGAAGGAACAACTTTGGGTTTTAAAATCTACTGGGCATGTTCTGCCCAGGGGAACAAAAAGCCATACAGTTTGGGTAGAAATTAGGACCTTCTTTGCCCTGTTTACCTGGAGATGGTTTGCACAGGATGTGAAATTCAAGGGGTGTCCTAGGGGTTTATAGTGTCTCAGGCACAGATAAAGGGGACTTGAAAGAATTTTCTGTCTTGACACAGACCCTCCTGGGAGAGTTTTTTTTTTTTCCTTTGCTTTTGCACTTTTTTTTTTTGTTAGGTTTCTCAATCTTTTAATGGATGCATTGTAGTTTATAGTAGATCCTTGCCTAATGATGAATGATGTAGTTTGCTAATGATGGATTTGGTTACAGTTTGTGTGTGTTGTAGAGTGAGAGATGATTTTATCTTGTTCTGATGGAGGACTCAGGTTACCAAGAAGTCTTTATAGCTCTTTATCAGTCCACCAGTGGAGCCATCAGTTTAAAATGTGGGATTTTTCTCCTTTCTCCTCCAAATCTTAACAAATTTTAAAGCAGCTTTTAAAACTGATTATTTCAGAACACTTCTGTCCCATAAACATGTTTGTCATCATTTGCACTGGTCAAATTTCCACTGGTTTCAGCATCTGATGGGAAGAGTGCTGGTTATGAAAAGAATGTGGGGTGAGACCCAGAGAGAAAGAAATATAGATGCACCAGCAGCAGGGCCAGTGCCCTGGTGAGCATTAGGGTGAGCTGGTAATAGCAGTGGTAGCTAGCAGGGGGAATTGGTGGTAAATGGAAGACTCTCAAATGGATTAACCTGCCAGGCTTGTTTTCAGAATCTGTTCTTCATTCACTTCAATGGCTCATGGGCATCCCTTCCCCCTCCCCATCTTGCTTGAACAGTTTTAATTTATTTTTGTGTTTGGGAAAATATGTTTTACTTCACTAACATCCTTTATAATTTCCTGGTATTTGGTGTGTTATTTTACGTTTTAACCCGTGGGGTATTTTGTTGTTGTTGTTGTTATATTTATAAACTCATTGGAAACTATGACAATTTTTTACCAGATTCAATCCATATAATTTGGATACATGTATGACTAAGTAGTTAATTTACAACTGCTCACTAGCATTATTTAGTCCACTATTTTTCTATCGTGAACACTTTTTTCAAAGGCAATTTTAATAAAATTGGCTATTTCTTTTTCTTTGAAGAGGGATGGGGAAAAATATTTGCTTGCAAAATGCTTTGAAATTTTAGCCTTAAAATATGAAATTAGTAAATGAAAAGGTGGCATTCAATGACACTATTTTTCAAAGGTGTATGAGATCTGCCACAATCATCTGTTTCGCCTGTGACAATAAACAGAAGAGTTCTGTATCTCTCATCACAATTTTTTTCTCCAGAAAGGTTACCAGTATGCTGCACACAATATAGAATTTTCAAATTTTGAAACATTTTGTTGTTATAGTAATGGCTATTGCTCTTCCTAACACATACCCTGTCAGATGGCTTAAAAAATTTATGCCTTGGTTCATGCAAAAAAAAAAAAAAAAAAAAAAAAAAAAAAAAAGAAAATGGGGGGAGGGGGAAAAAATAAAAACAAAGGTCAAAACTTTTAAAATGTCACTTCTTCTACAGTTTTGCATAGAAAATACATTGAAGCAGTGGGAGGGCTCCTTGCCCATAGAAACAGGCTGTAAGAAAAGAATGTTATCCTGCTGCTGTAGTTTCCACTTTCACTGGCAGCTGCGGGCTGAGCAGAAAAGCACTGTGGGAGCCTATTGTTACCCCAGCTGGGTAATAGTTTTCTTATTTTACAGTCAGCAACCGAGGGGGGTTGGGGTGTCTCAGCAAAGTGCCTGAAAATATAACTCCTGCAAACAGATCACTTTCTCCTTCCCCATGAGAAAGAGGAATCCATAAATCTTTTATTTAATTTGTTTCCTCTACCAAGGTAATTAACTATTTCAAAAAAAAAAAAAGATGGGTTTATTTTCCAAATAAATTTAAGCTGTGTTGAAATGTTGCTCTGAAAGCTATAAAATCCCAAATCTCTATTGGAAAGCTCAATAATATTCTTTGGTGGTGGTGGTTGTTCTTTGGTTTTGGGGTTGGGGGGTTTTTTGTATGAAATTTGATTTCTGAAAAGTAAATTTTACAAGAATAAGCCTGTATGAATGACAACCCACATTTTTACCAGAACAAAGTTTTGATAGGAAATGGAGGAGGTGGTGAATAAACTTTGCAAAGCCTTTCCTTTCCTGACAGGGAAAGGGTGAACACCCCGACAAAAGTGGCACATGTGATTTTGTGTTGAATGGTTGTAGCTTGTAAGTTTGACTCTTACAGGATTTTAGGTCTCTTTTAGTGCTGGCTTATCCAAGTGAGGGCAGCTGTTTATGTCACCGCAGCAACTCAAGTTTAAGGAAGGGGATGAATGACAAAACCATTTAGCTCAGAAGACTTTGCTCACGTCTTTCATTTCCTAACAACTACAATTCGCAAGACCAGCTGCAAAGGAAGACAATCTCTCCTATGATGGAACTGAATGATTTATCAGCTGAATGATTTATCTCCTCAACTTTTTGATAGCCTCAGGTGTCACCACAGTTGCCTTATGAAGTCCTGCAGAACACTCCATCAAGGACATGTAAAGGTAAAACACCCTCTGGTCAGCTGGACCAGAGTAGAGGCGGTGCCCAGTTGATGGGCAGGTCACAGCTAATCAGAGGACTACTTTGATCAGAGGAGACCTGTCCCTTGGGCTTTTTCCTGTTACAAATCCTTTGTAGCCCCTTGGAAAGAAGGGAGGATCTTCTCCAAAATGGGATGGATCTTGTCATAGCCCTGTTTACTACCTAGGAGCATTCAGATGTTCCTGGAACAAATCACCCTCTCTAGAAGTGATGCAGAGGAGTAGGCAAGAGGAGTACTTCCCTTACCACTCAAACTAACCTCTGCAAAGTGTGTTTTCTCTCTGTGGAGCTCATGCCAGAGGAATGTCTGGATGATGCCCAGGGTTCTTATATTGATGTACTTAGCTTTAATCTTGTAGTTTGTGGCGGTGATGTCACAATATCACTGGCTTCGTGCTGCTGAGCCTCTGCTGCCTTTTGAAGCTGGATTACAGCTGGCTTGTCTGTGTTCTCCCACTCCTCCAGACCTAGGGCAGACAGAGTCACAGTTTCTCTCCCTTACTTGCCTTGTAGTCTCTCTTCCATCTGTGCCATACAGTCAACACTTGCTGACTGATGTGGCTGGCTGAGTTCATGGGATGCAGACACTTGTGTGATACATGCGAGCAGGTCTGATGCTCTGCTGTTCCTTATTTTTTCTGTGGTTTTTGGGTTGGTGGAGATACTGCTTCCCTGTTCTGCAGAGAAACCTTCTAGGATGGACATACACTGGGTGCATATGCAACTGGGATGGACTCAGCTATTTGTATCAGAGGAAGAGGACGGCATGTGTGGTGGGAGTTCCCTGGAAATGGCCCAGCACTGCTGAGGTCACAGCTCAAAGCCTCGGGAAGGCTGTGGCTTTGCTAAGTTTACATATGTACCCTCATGCTGGAGGAATACATCTCGCTCTCCAAAGGAAGAACCTTATATCAAGGTGTCCTGGCTGCCAATACTGGTTTGTCCAGCACATATTCCTGGATCCCAGAGGTGAGATATAGATATAGCCTGCCTGTTGTGCAGGGAGAAAGAGAGGGCTGAGACTTTGAAAGGAAAAGAAGCCAAACTCTACACGTTTTCTGGATTATCTTGGACAAATACAATAAGAATGGTATTGTGGGAAAGAGTGATTCATTCCTTGCTTTCCATACTTCCTCTGCAGATTCAAGGGAATGAATGAGCAACATTAGAGTTTGGCATTTAGACCAATGACAGCAACATAAATTACATGCACTTGTTACATCTGTCAGCATGAAGCCTCAGATCAAGCTGTGGCATGTACTTGCTTTTACAGGCCCTAGATTCAAGCCCAGTTATTAAACAAGCATGGTTTTGGAGATTATGACTATTCATAATAGCATAATTGAGCCAGAACTGAACAGGTCTTTTTGCAGACCAAAAGGATGGATTTATATAACTTCACCCTGTATTTCAAGCTGAAGAAATTCCTGTCCTTTTCTCCACAAACTCTCATCTCAGTTCTAAGCCTGCCACACCAACAACCACTCTGGCATACCACACAAGAGGAACCCACTTTGGCTTTTATATCAGCCATGTTCCAACCGTGTGAACCACCAGAATCAGGGCAGGGTGATAAAGGAGACCAATGAGCTCTTCTCTGCTCAGGGAGCTGGACCAGCTTTCCTACATAAAATCTCCCTCATGCCCAGAAGAGAAACCTGTTGTTGGGAGGTCACACCTGAGGACATCTGCTTGGTAATGCAAAAGGCCTGAAAGAGCATCTACCTCATAGGACATTTTGTTAAGGTTTAAGGACCAGTTTATGTAATGTCTGTGAATCTTCCCCAGCAGAATTCACACTCTTCTAAATATTTGAAAACATGTTGAAAGACTGCAAGCCTGGAGTGTGGTGTGAGAGTGCACAGTCATTGCAGTAAAATGGTTGGCTACTCTTCTATGAGTAGTTTTAGGTTAAGCTCATTCTTTATTTCTAAGAACATTTCCAGCTAGTTGAATAAATAGCTGAGAAGCGCAGGATTCCTGTATATTAAGTATCTATTTGTAGCAGTGCTTCAGACTCCTGTACCTCTGTGACTTTTTCATTCTGGGTAATAAGTAAGTAACTCAATTTCAAAGACAAAAAGTTTGTATTCCTTGAATTAACCAAAATCTATAAGTGAAAGCAGTGGTAAAGGGAAAGACAGAGCAAGGAAATTTCCTGTTGTATTGTGTAAATGCACAGAGATGCATACACAGGTATACACCCAGAGAGCAGTTCCATTCATATTATTACTTTAAATTTGATCTCTGGAATTACTCAAAACCTTATTTTGTTCTCTGTGGAAGTGGAGCATTAATTAGAAATGCCACCATCCCATGTCTTTACCCCCTGGGTGCATGAACTGGGTGGCTGGCCAGACCAACAGATACACATGTAGTCAGTGCTATAAATCTCTAGGGCAAAGTTTACAGCTCCCTTTGTGCTGCCTGTTCTGCACTCACAGAAGAAAAGACACAAGCCAGCAGGTGCTTTCAGTCTATGGATATGTCTTCCTGGACTTGTGCACTGCAGGTGCCATGAGCTGAGCAGAAAAGGTTTCACTGTGTCTAACAGAGCACAAAGCTGGAGCTGGAGAGAGTTTCTAAGGTCCTAGGTATGTTACCTCAGACTTGGCACCACATCACCTTCATCATGCCATTTTGGGTGAGAGCATGGAGACAGCTGGTTCCCATCTGATTGCAAAATGGCCTGTAGCCATCCCCTGCACAAAGGAGGGTGGAGAAACAGATGGTGGAGCACTTTGCCCAAGGCCACACAGGAGATCAGCAGGAGAAGCAAGAGTGGAGCAGACATCCCTATGTCCCACAACAATGATTCATCTCCTGAGTTCACTGTCTGGTAGGGTTTTACTAAGAAACAGCATATTTAAAGTCTAGGCAAAACTCCATCTATTTTCTCCACTGACACCTCTCTGTGAGCAGTCATTGGATATTTGTATCTGGCAGAACATGGGAACATTGTGTAGAGTTTTCTTTGATTCATTAAAGTTAGTAAAAAACTACCAAACACATAGACAGAATCCAACACCATCCAAAGAGGGGCAAACTTCCACTGCAAGCTTTTGAAATAGTTGTCTACTCACATTACTCTAGTAGCAAATGGTACCCTCATGGGCAGCAGGCTTTGTCTCATCTGTCTTCAGCTGTCTAGACAGACAGCCTAAGCCAGATGTCTATGATTCTGCTAGAACCAAGGGAGAGAAACAGCTATCTAATTTAGACACCAATCTAGAGAAGACTTGAATTGCCCTTCAAGGTACTTTTGTTATAAAACATCTTAGCCAAGTAGTTTAGTCTGGAAAGCCAACATTTAGAGAGTTTACATTTGGTACGAGAAGTTATGCTTTGGGAATAATGCTCTAACTTCAGTAGAAACTTCAGGTTTCATTCCATGTTTTTGCCTGTTTATACAATATCTCTATGTTCAGCATACAAATACTGCACACAACTGATTAAAATCTGCTATCTCACTCACAAAGTCATGCAATTTTTTGAAACTTTGAACTTTGTGGGAGCCCAGTAATTAGAATGGAATGTCATCAGCCTGTCATAAAAATTGTTTGTCTGTTTATGTTTTGTTTATTTTCAGTTTATTCATCCCTAAAAGCTTTGTCTTAACTATGGAAGGATTTAATAAAATTGAAAAAAAACCCTTCCTTTAATCCATTTTTGCTTTTCGAGGTGAATTGCAATATATATTTGTAGGTAAATGCTTTTACCCTATTTGAAAACATAAGAAACACTGTTGACTTATAGAAGACCTTTTCAGTTTGGTAAAGTTCTGTGTATGCATAAAGCCTACAATTAATTTTTAAAAGCAGAAATACAATGCCCGAGTTGCAGACTGTCAACTGTCATGTATTTTTATTTTGATAACACTTTAAAATTGCTAAGATTTTGTAGTGATTCCATGTTAGGTATTATAATGGAGCCACTCTGTATACTAGAAAATCACTGCTTCTTTGGGAGCGCTTGTTAGTGTAGTTTTTGAGTACTGTTTACTGCCTTTTTTTTTATCTTTTAACTACAGGCCATTTCCCTTAAATTACAGGGAATTTTGTTTGAGGTAAAAGAAATAAGATGCTGGCCTTTAACCCCAAGTTGGTGCAGAGCAATACTGTGGTATTCTTTGGAGAAGAATCTTGTATTTGGTAAGTTTCAGGCACTTTATGCCTTTTGGGGAACTGAATGAACTCTGTGGTCTTCCAAGGGAGTATTAGGTGTACTTAGAAATTTTACTTAAAAACAGACTCTGACATTGAGGATGGAAAACACAGACAGAGGTTGCCCAGAGGGACAGTGGATCTGCTGTCCCTGGAAACATCCAAGGTCAGGTCAGATGGGGCTCTGAGCAACCTGATCAAGATGAAGATGTTCCTGCTCATTGGAGGGGATTGGACTGTAGAGGTCCCTTCCAATCAAAACTGTTCTTTGATGAAAGGGTGCTGTGAATGGAGTTGATATGTTGCTAATTATGCAGTTTAACATGACCAGGAACCTACAAAATTGACCAGGACCTACCAATATTTTGTGACTTCTCCTTTTCCACAACCTTCATGGCCACAGGTTATCTCAAAAGTACATCTTCAAAATATGTGTTTAAAATTGTTCAGAGAAAATAGTCCCTAGATGTGTCTTTTCCTATTGTCTACAAAGGGAATCTTTGGGTCAGAGGAATACAGGGCATACATCTTGGATAAGATGTTCCCAAGAATATTCCAGAAAGCTTGGAAAAGCATTAGCCCTTTGAGGAGAAGTTATATATGATTTTTGTCTACAGCCCGTTATATTGAAGTACGGCTATTCAGAAACACAGACTCATAGAATGGTTTGGGTTGTAAAGGAACTTAAATGTCATCTATTTCCAACCTCCCTGTTGTGGACAGGGAACATTCCACTAGACAAGGTTGCCTGGAGCCTCATCCAACTGGGCCTTGAAGGGCTGGGGCACCCACAAGTACTCCTGACAACCTGTTCCAGTGTCTCACCATCCTCATAATGAGAAACTTCTTCATAATACCTAATATAAAGCTACCTTTCTTCAGTTTAAAGCCATTCTTCCTTGTCCTATTGCTACATGCCCTTGTAAAAAGTTTCTTTACTGCCCTCTCATAAGCTCTCTTTAGGGCTTTACTGGATGGAGGCTGCTACAACATCTCCCAGGGGCCTTCTCCTCTCCAGAATGAACACTCCCAACTCTCTCAGCCTGTCTTTGATCATAGTGGCCTCATCTGGACTCATTCCAACAGGTCAAGATCTTGTGTTGGGGGTTTCAGAACCGGATGCATCGCTCCAGGTGGGGTCTCAGCGGAGCAGAGCAGAGGGGCAGAATCCCTTCCCTTTCCCTACTGGCCACACCTCTTCATTGCAGCCCATGAGGCAGTTGGATTTTGAGTTGTGAGTGTGCACTTCCAAATGTCATTGACCTTCTCTTCCACAAATACCCCAAGGTCCTTCTCCCTTGGGGTATGGTGGGCTGGTCTCACTCGATCTTCCCCAGGGTTAAACATTCATTGATAAAGGTTTGTAAAATGCAGCATTTTCCTCTTTTGCTTTATTTTGTCCCAAAACTGTCCTTTCCCTTTATTAATAATTCATATGTCCATTTTCATAAATAGAAATTGTCTGGTTTTCCTTTCAAATTTAAACAGATTCTATTTGTCTCCAGAACTAATTTGAATTTTACTTTACTCTTTTCCTTTTCTTTCATATAGAGATGTGGACTCCAAAAAAATATCTATTCCCTGCTTTCTTACAGAAACATTTGTGTTTTTGTAGGAGGATCTGCAGAAATACAACTGAGTATAGAGGATGATGAAGAGGAAACAGTATAGTTTTTGGGGTTTTTTTCTCAAATAGAAACTGATGGGAAAATAAAAAGCTACTTTTAAATATTTTTTAAAAATACATCTCTGGTATCAAAGGCAAAACAATCAAGGTATGGGACTCAGTTGCCTATATGAAAATGTTTAGAGTTATTTTAGGCATGCAGGGTACCTATTTAGTTGCCTGCTTCTGCTCCTCCATAGGTAGCTCAGAGGCTTTCTAACATGTCTGCCAACATCTGACACTGGCATCTAAAGTAGTTGATCAAAGACTAGGGAAAATGCCTTCAGGTGGCATTGTGTGCCTGTGTTTGCAATGTGAATCTTGCCTTGTTTTTTAACTTTCATTTGTGGTAATTTGTCAATGTGTTTTCTTTTTTTTTTTTTTTTAATCTAATTTTATATTTCCATTGTTGTTTTTATCCAGGGAAACCCCGTCTTTGATATATATGCAATATTGGTTGGTCTCAGGCACTTCTCAGTAGAGATTGCACAGAAAGTGACTGAAGATGCTACTCCCTAACACCCCTCACATGTAAAGTCCCAGACATACATGTTCTTTTAGTAATTACTGGGGGAAAATATCTCTTGACAGAACTTTTTCTGCTTGAAGAATATTTATTTGTGGACTAGTGGTTCAAAAATTCATAGAAAGGAGATCTGAGACTAAATACTTGCAGGCTAAAGGAGTCACTGAACCCTGACACTTGTTATCCTGGGGGAAGATGCTGCCCAGTAAGAATGATGTAGAAATGTCACCACCAGGTTTTTTCTAATGTCTGTTTTGAAAAGAAGTAGTGTAGACTAGAAAAGAATAACCCTTTCATAAGAAACACGCCACACCATGGGAGTTCTTCAAAGACAAGTCACCTTCACTGCAGACCACAGCAAGATCCTGAAGTTCTGCAGGGGGCTGAGCCCCAAGATGTGTTTCTTTTTCTAGTGTTTCTCTTGACTGACTCTTGGCAGTGCCCTGCCCAGCAGGATGGCTGTGCTCAATGTCCTCATCACTGGCCCATCCCTCTTCTCTGTGAGGGCCTGGGGGTTCATTTTAGACTCCTCTTGAAAGCCCATGTACTCAAAATCATTATCTAATGTTTAAGCACCAAGTCTTCTTTCTTTCCATTCATCCTCTGTAAAGGACCAATATATTATAAACAGACTGAAACCACCACATTATTTCTATACAGACATGTAATGACTAACATGTATTGCAGATTTTATAGTTCTAATATTCCTTTGATGACTACTAACCTGAGCTAGTAAAGCCCCTTAAGCAGTTCCAATTGTCATCAAAGATCAGATGGGATTGTACAAACTAAAGGTGATGAAAGTGTTGTATAATATGTCTCTGTAAAAAATTCCATCTTTCATTCAAGTCATTCCCTGGCAATACTCCTGTGATCAGCAAAGAGAATTTTGTGTGACTAAGAATTGGTTGAAGATGGCAAAGATAGATCTACACCCTGGGCATCTCTTGTAAAAAATAGCACCGGGATGTATGACATCCTTGATTCATAACAACTAGTAAATTGAGGCTATTTCTCACCTTGGTTTACATTAAATATTTCTATTCTTATCTCTAATTTGCTGTTGGACCTTTGCTGAAAGGGAGAGTTCGACCTTCTGTGGAATGGATACCCTGCTCTGCTAAAGCCTTTCTTGTGCGCATGGATCCCTAATTCTGCAAGAGATCTAAGGTCTAGTAAAGCCCCTGATGTCCTTTGCCTCTTGCTCAAGCCTCTTCTGACAGTGTTGTTCCCTGACCTGCATACCTACTCTGAGCAGCAGCTTTGGCAAGGCTACTTCTTCAGAGCCTCAGCCTCTCACCCCTTGGTTTCCCCAGCTTTGGGGTGAGTTAAGGCAGAAGATGTATTTCTGTTGGCTGTGCACTATCCTTGGGAAATATAAAGCCAGAGAACACTGTTGGGCTCCTGCCTCCAGTCTCCTCCTAGAGGGTACTCAAGAGTTTTCTGGGGAAGCCGGGAGTGTCATCAACTGCCCTACACACCAACACAGATCTCCATGAGTAAATGACCTCCTGCTTGGCTGCTTCCCTGCTGTAGCTGGTACAAATGCTCTTCCATTCCAGAGCTACAAACTCTTCCCATCATATAGATGGGTGCATAAGAGTTTCACCACCCTTAAAATTCTGTCCAGGTTGCAACACTGACTGACATGAATCATGTTTTAGCAGACATTTTCCTATACATGGAAAAATTAATTTAACCTTTGTGAGAAGTTGCCTTAGAATAGAACATAAGATACACGTATCTTTTCTGAGGCTTCATTTTATGTTTCCTTGGAAGTAAGGAACCAGAAGAATGTTACCTTAAGAAGCTTTAAAAAAAATTCCATGTGTTAGTAAGGCTAAAGGTACAGCAAAACAAGGTATGAGTGGATGGAACAACAAGCAAATCTGTTTAAAGAACTCCTTCTCTCTGCAAAGTTAACAATGACTGAATAGTAAACTGTTTTTTAATAAGTTTTGTATTCTCCTGGGGTATGGTTAAAGGGTTAATTTAACGCTTGACCCATTAAAACCGTTGAGTGCAGTGAGAACCTTGTAAGGCTGATCAGATGATTATTGCTGGAAGATAAGTGGCTGAAAACCGAGCCTCACTAGTTCAGGTAATCAAGGGAAATTGGCATAAAAGAGAAGATGCGGCTGAGTAAAGACAGAACAGCTACCTGAGATTCTATTACTTGTCGTCTTTCAAGCATAATAATGAGATTATAGTAACCCTAAACTGGCTGAAAACAGAAATCTGGCTGTCTGTCAAGTTCATTGTGTTGAGTTTTACAACACTCCAGATCTGGTTCCTCTGAACCTACAATAATTATACCAGGAAGACAGACTCAAAGAAACCCTTTTCAACCTTGGACCTTTGTCAGGTTTTGGCTTATGACCAGAGTACCATTGTTTATGTCATGGGAAAGAAAAAAGAAAAAAAACACCCAACCAAAAAAAAATTGTTCATGTTTATTATCATTTTTTCATCATGCAATTTTTAAAAAATATTGCCACAAGTCTTTCCTCACTCCAGCTGTCACATTGCCTTGTGACTTTCTGAATGAACTTGTTACAGAACTAGGAATACATGAACTTGTTATAGAACCTCAGCTTCTCTGTTGTTATTCCAGTCAGAGTCTTTTGCTGGAATAAATTTTTATGCCTTTCATTGACACAGTCTCACATCACACACATGTGGTGTAGTGCTCCTACTTCTTAAAAAATAGAAACAAGACAGGCAGAAACTCAGAGTCCATTATGTTAACATCAAAGGATCATCTGTTTCCAGCATGGACTAGTCTTAAACTCAGGTTGTTCTGTTGTGGAGAGTTGTCACAAACGTGGGATATGCGATCTTGTTTTGAGACCAGTTCAAGATGGTAGCTGTAAGGCTGTAGTTCAGGAAGGCCTTTAGGCACGTTTGGAGTCTAGTTGGCTTCAGCTCTGTCAGTTGCACCATTTCTCCTGCTTAGAGGCAGCCTCTACTTGCCCTTCCTTCTGTCTTGGTTTATGCTCATTTAAATGCTTTTCCAGTTCAGTGTAAGCTTGGGCTCCTAGTAAGAAGAAGTAGAAGTCGCATCTGGGGCTCACTCCAGACTGTGAAAAAATAATCAGTTTAAAAGTAATTAATTACTGTGGAAAGAGCTATGTCAGAGGAGGGTGTCACCAACCTGTTCATGGAGGTCACTGTTGTTGCTGTTGCATGGGCAAAGCTGCCTGGGTTAGCCTGGATGAGCTGGGCAGCTGGCATTAACCTGGCTGCTTTCTGCCAAAGTGCTTTGCAGGATCGTTCACAGAGCCAGAGCTGCTGGAGCAGTAACCTCCCACCATGGTCAGGGATCAGCACCTCAGCACAGTACTGCTGTCACTTAGCATGGCAGAAAGAGGGGGCATCTTACACAGCTTCAAGCCTCCATGCAAGAGGTGCTGATCTCCTGGCCCCTGATGCTGGCAGAAAAGCCCTTTTTTTGCAGTCTTGTGAGCTGATCAAACTGAGTTGCCAAAAACCCCTTTCCCCTGCTCTAAACTGTATCTCCCAGATGGAGTCAGAGCATAGGAATGTCAGTTTGCAGTTCCAAAAAGTTCTTCAGACACAGATCAGGCCCTAAGCACAAGTGTGGACTTAGGATTATGATTACATACTTTGTTCAATGGAGATTGTGCTTGAAGCAAATGTGTTCCAGACAGACACCCAGCATATGTTAAGGTTTGTGCCCACTGCAGGCTCTCCCACAATTTTTTATAGGCTATTGGATTCTGACATTGTTTGTGAGCTGCCTTTATTCCCATTTTCAACTCCCAAATATGCAGGCAGAAAAAATACTACTGTTTGTTGAGTAAGGACAATGACTATCACTGAGCTACCTTCCATGGTTTCTATGAACTAGCAACCACTGGTAAGTATTTCTTAAGTCACAAATATGTTTAAAACCTTATCAACAGATGTCAGAGCCTAATCTTCAGGGCTCCTATTTCTTAAATGTGAGGGTTTTATCTCAGTGCTTTTCCTGGAAAGGCCACATCGTATGGGCCTTCCTTGTGTGAGCAATACAGAGCAGTCCTGTGGCTTTAACCTTAAAACTGAACAGAACTTCTGGCAGCCGTGTGTTTCATTAATCACACAGTAGATGTTCTTATTGCAGAACTATCTTCTCTGTTTGTTCGGAAAATCAGATATTTTGTCTCATAGCTAATAATGAAGGCCCTCAGAATCACCAAGTTTATGTCAAAGCAGAGCTAAATTAAGAACAACCTTTGCAGTCTCAGGCCTGTTCCTCATAAATCAAAGTCTATTCAATGATGCCTTGCAGTACCTATGTCACTGGCTGTGAGAAATGAAAATATATTGTACTATGGTACTTGCAATTAATACAGGATTTATGGTGCCAAACTTTCAGAGCCCTCCAAGCGCTAGCTCAGGAAGATGGAACACTGCAGTTAAAGAGACTGGTGAATTTGGCATCAAATCAGATAGTCTTAATTTCAAAATTACGATTCATCAAAATGGAACCATTTCATGGAAGTCCATGCTTTAGCAAAACTGCCCTGGGAGAGTTTAACCCAGCCTCAGAGGAAGGACTGGTCATTGTGGTAAGAGACTACAGCTTGAGGCCAAGAAGGGAGCTGAGCTCAATGCCTGCAAACAGATACTAGTACTTGCTTTTTAATTTACTGCAGAATTTATTTAAGGGGGAAAGAAAAAGGGACAAGTATTCATAAGAGTTCATTTACTAAAAATAGATACATATTTAAAATACTGGGTGTAAAATCCTAAGGTTTCCTGGAAAAGCCACACTGTATTGTGTATTCTGCATTTTCTGTATTTCTCTTGTGAGCAATACAGAACAGTTCCTTCCTGGGGAACGTTCCTTCTCAGGTTGAGCAGAGAAAGATCACAGTACAGTCCAAGCTGTCCAGAGAAGAGAGGGGTGCCCAAAATGTTCCATGCACAGTACTCTGGCTTTCCCTCCCCAGCCATGCACCTGATCCCATATCTACTCTCATGGACTCAGGAGTAGCTCACAGACCCAGTGCTTCTGCTGTTTGCATTGAATATGCCTGATGAGATGAAATTCATTCGTGCCCACTTGCACATGGAACAACAAGTTTGGCTAAGATAGAACTGAGAGACTCATTCTTCACCCTTCTGTCCTATAAGCAAATTAGTTCATACATACCTGACACGATTCAGTTACTGTTTAATACTAACATGGATTTAGGATCTCATCTTCATATATTAAAAAAAATTTATTTGCATGAGTAAATGAAAGAGAAATGTGAAAAGAAACAGGAATTCTTGAAGACCATCACAAGCCCACAAAGCGAGGACTTAAGTATGCTTCACTTCAATTGCCTCAGTATTAGCAACTCTGAAAAAAAGAATGTTTGTAATATTGAATGAACCTCTGCAGTGATGTTAAGGCCAAATATTATGAAGGAACTACGGGGAAGCTGCAGAGTTAATAGAACTGAATTGAAGCAAGGATTTTCAGAAGTGACTTAATCTGAGGCTTGAAAACTGAAAGAACTTTAATCCTTGTTGAGAAACTGCTGGCTCCCTTCACCCAAACATATTTATATAGATATTTAACTGATTTCACTAGTGAACAAGCTAATGTATTCTAGAACAATTTATTTTAAAATGTGAACTGTAAAATTATGCTACAAAGTTTATTAAACTTTCAGGTGTTACATTTTGACATACTCAGATCTTTCCTTTAACAATGACAGAATGCTACACAAAAATACTGCATTTCATCTGGTGCAGGTCTTTATCTTATCTTGACAGATTATTGTTGGTTAAATTGTAGAGCTGACTTAAAGGCAGGACTCTTCAAGGGAGTGAGAAATTAAGGCTTCACCAAATGGTAATAAAGCTATTAAAAATGCAAACAGAAAACAGCTACACTGTACAGGTTAGACAGCTAATCCAAACTAGCAGTTTAAAAAAGCAGAGCAATTACACTTTTATTTAAATGCAAGGAATATGAGCAAGAATAGAATGAGGTGCCTTGTTTAAATGCATTCTTTTGAATATTTATTAGAAATAATACATGTAGTTAAGCCACTTATCTGATTTCAGTGAATAAGTAAAATGAAAAAGATCAATTTTCATAATTATACTAAAGAAGTCTGTCTTTCATAAAAATCTCATTAATAACACCATTATTACTTAAGAAATATCTCAGTATTATTATTGTTATTCTAATTATCAGCAAAATGCTACTGATAATGTTGTCATAAAATTCCTTTTTAGTATCCTATTAAGGAAGATAGACTAAGTAGTGGTTTAAGTTAAATCTAGATACTAAGTGGCATTTAGAAAAAAAATATTCTTTGTGTATTTGGATAAAATACATTATGTGTATAATTACATAAATTACTTCAGGTTTGGGAAACAAGAGGTATACAGCTAATGCTTACATGCATATGTATTTTTATATCTATAGAACTATATAGCCAGCTTGGAAGGAAACACACTGAGGCATGCAAGCAGAGTAACAGAATGTTGCCCGAGGACAAAAATAGTTTCTTGGCAAAATTTTAACAGACAGTTACACTTATTTTTCATCATAATTATTAGAGGGCCTGTCAATCCTTTGCATTTTTAATACTCATCTGGATTTATTAAATTACTAAAGATCTGGGGATCCTCTAGATATTAATATTAGAAAGGCCATATTACCTTGCACAGGAAGGAAATTTTAGCTGCTTATATCCATTTTCCAGCATGAATTCAAAACTAGGCCAGCGTGGGCTGCAGCACAGAGGAGGGAGCAGGAAGGATTTTTGGAACTGGAACCTGACAGTTCTTCATTCTTACGGCACACAAGGACCTGGGCAGCCAATATGGGTAGAGAAGAAGAGAATTTGTTCCTGCCATGTAATTTTCAATGCATGGGCTGGCACCATGTTAAGGATCAGCAGGCATGGAGACCAGAATCTCAGCCAGACAAGCAAGACAGCTGGTTCCCCATCCAAAAAGCTGACTAATAAATAGCCATGGTAGAAACCAAAGTCAGTAAAAAGCAGGTATGCAGGCTTCCTTGGGAAGTTCAAGGTGGTGAAGAGCTGTCTGAAGCAGGAAGTGTCTGGAAGATGAGGAGACAGTTGGAAATGTTGCTCAAGTTTTCATGGGAAGGCAGTCTGCTGTCCTGCTGCCCTCTCTGGGCTCTCACACCACTCAAAAAGAAATACTCCAATGGCAGCGTAACAATCTTGTAACCCATATACCTGGAAAGATAATGTAATAAGACATATTCAGGTTTATGAAGCAATAGCTTTTCACTGATTCAGATGGTTCTGGTAATTTCTGGTTCTGCTTTCACAGCAACTTAAGTAATAGTGTAAAAAAGTTCATTTGACAGTACAAGAAGATGCTGGTGTGTGGGAGGCAATGAAAAGAGTAGATTAAAGGACACTTTTCTGGCCAGGTCCTGATTCTTGATATACATTTGTCCTTAAATGCACAAAAACATGGAGGGCAGTGATTGTGGAAGAACGGCTGTTTACCATAGCACTGATTAGGAAATGCCTACAGGCATGATTAAGGAGGATCTAAGCAAAAATTCAAGGCTTTTCCTCAACAGGGTTAGAAAGAAACACATTCCAAAGCAGAACATAGACTGTTTTTCTCTTGATACGTATGACTTTTTGTTAATTGGTATTGCATTCTGAAAAAAAAGCCCTAGCAGGTGAAATTTGTTTTTGTCTGTAATTTGACTACTTTCTCTTGTATTAAAACACTTAGAGAAAATTCATTTATCTGAATAAGAGAGAGTCAGGTAACTTTCAGAAACAACTTCCAGTGCATTGCAATCACAGGATGCAGTACAGATAGTTGTACTTATACCAATGTGTCACAGGTGGCATTTGCCACTATGCATGAGAGTTAAAGTAAATAGGAACAGCTTTTATCACAGCAGAATGTCATGATCTGCACTTAGGGTTCAATCTTTCCATCGACTATGTGGGCAAAAATTGACATGTCTCAGAGTGTAGGATTGAATTCTCCACTTGTTTTAGAAAGTGTTCTAAAAATAAAATCAATATAGGGAGTGGTAAAAATAACTTTTTTTTTTTTACTTGCTAGGGAGAACTGCATAAATTACAGCTTTATTTTCTTCTACTTGAGAATTATGTAAGTTGTATAAAAAGCTCGAAATAATTTTGTACAACCACTGTGCTTTTGCATCTGCCTGTCTTAGGTGATTTCTTTTTTCCTCATTTTTTTCTTTCCCCCTTTCTCTTGGTCTCTCCCCTCCACTCTGTCTCTCCATGACTCAGGCAAGCACACACATGCACACATTCTTCAGTAATAAGGGCATATTCCATAGGCAACCCACAGTTTTCATGCTTGAAAGTGTTCCCGTGGCTTCCAGTATGATTTTTCTCAGCTTTGTGATTTATAACTACCTACTTCTGCAGGACAAATTGATTTCAGTTGATCTCTTGGGTGCACTCTTAGGGCAGACTTCACCTAGTCAATCTCAGTCTCCATCCCATTATTTGGGTTTACTATGGATACTTTGTAAATAGTAGCTACTTTGAAGAAGAAACACAAATAAAACAATAATGGCAGTGCATACTCTTCAAGACAAGAACTGTCTTCTCTAGCTCTATTTCTGTTATTATAACAAAGCAAATCATAATTAACTAGGAACCCAAAGATTCCTCACATTCCAGCTAAATCCTGCAATTTTCCTGTCCAAATCCTCTGCAGATTTTCTTAGCAAAAC
>VZUI01089461.1:0-31413 GCA_013401135.1 Cettia cetti
TGCGCCACAGGTCCAGGCCTGCACTCAGGCCTGTCCCTGGGCCTACCTAAAAGGCCTCAGGCCTACTACCTGGCCTATTAACTCAGGCTGGGCTGACCAACCTCACTCGGGGAGCAGATCATGCCCCTGCTCCCTGAGAAATTCCGCTACATTTCCATGTAAACAAAAGTTTACATGTTTATCTAACGTTCTCTGGTTGTTGACATTCCTCTCTTGGGGAGGAGAAACTTGATGGACTTCTAGTTTGACCAGTGTGGTTGTAGAGGTGGCAACCCTCATCCTCCAATCCCTGGTCATTGTCCAAAATCTATATAAACTGAAGTAACAAATAAACTTCCTTCTTCTTCTTCCTTTCCTGACCTGGTGGTGTGCGTGTGTTCATTGCATGTCCAATAGTGACACCTCATGCTACTGACAGGGCCACTGTCTTGGGCCTTGAAAAGCAAATTCTGTGGCAACGTGGCATCTCAGAAAGAAATTAATCAGACAATGGGACTCATTCTAAAAATGGCCTCATAGACACCTAGGCCAGAGAGCACAGTATTGAGTGAGTATATCATATTGTCTCTCACGCACCAGTCTCTGGGAATATTGAACGGTACAATGGACTATTAAAAACCACATTAAAAGCAACAGGACCTTCAAACATTGGGATCTATGTTTAGCAGAGGCCACCTAGTTAGTTAACACTAGAGGCTCTTGCACTTACCCTACCTCGTTAAAGCCTCCACATAACAGAGAAGGGAATAAAGTCCTCATGGTGCATATGAGGAATGTATGTTAGAGTAGACAGTTTGGATCAATCCTGCCTCAAGCAAAGGCAAAGCAATCCCTGAGACTGTTTTTGGTGAAGGACCTGGGTGTATGCGGTAGGTAATGCAGAGGGATGGGGAAATGCAATTTGTTCCTCAAGGGGACTTGATTTTTGGGTAAGAACAGTCTGTAATGTTGATTTGTATAATATTGGTTGCTGAATGACACTGGCACTGTATGCCATAACCATCATGGACAATCTCCTGATGCAGCTTGCAACCACCCAATAGCACACCAGCCCTCCTGCCCTGGAAGACACCTAGGACAGATAGAACCCACAGTAATGGACTAAATGAACTCAACAGACACCTTGGAGGGATGACCATTGACTACAGAAATTATATTCATGCTTTTGTATTTATATAAATATGTGGAAGGTGTAGGATCTGATATGGTGTAGATGGTATAGAATAAGGAACGGATAATCTCCTGGTTTTGGCCAAGACAGGGTTAATTTTTGCAGTAGTCAGGAGGGGCACCTGTGTTCTACACCACCTTGTTTTGCTGCTGGGGGCAGGGAAAAAGAGGGTCTCTTTTGGTTGGGGTAGCATGGCAGTAGTTCATGTTTTACATGCCTCTGTATTCTTGCACATGAATCATTTGCCTCTTTCTTGTACAATCTCATTAGTATTGTTGCTGTTACTGTTCCTTTTCTTATTGCATTGCTGTTTCAAATAAATTGTTCTTATGCCAAACCATGATCTTTTTTTTTGTGCCTTCAGTTCTCTTCTCTAGCTCACTGTAGGTAGGAGAGGTAAGAGGAAGTAGGAGTGAGGGAGCAACACAAGGTTTGGGATGATTCAGTGGGAACACTGAATTGGGAAATACCGTTCCTAAACCATGACAATTCTATTTGTCTTAATATGAAATGGAGGAAGATGATGGTTATAACCAGCACATCATCTGCTCTGGTAGGTAAGAGACTGTAAATCTCTGATTTAAACTGGTCTGTGTGGAATTTTGTGATAACTGAATTAGGACAGACAAGGCTTACAGTTTTTCCAACAGCTTACAGTTGCTTACATGTACAGCAGGGAAGATTACATGGGGAAACTTCTCAAAAGTGCTGGGCAGTGCAAGCATGTAATTTCCATCACCGAGGTACTTCCTTCAGCACACCGTATTTCTTTTCTACCTACTCTTTCCTGCGGGAGAAAAGTGGCCAGACTAGAAGATTACTGCTTCTCTGTTTGCTCCCCTAAAGACTACTAGAATTATGTCATGGCTGTGTAAACAGCACCAAAGGAGCAGATAAGTGTCCAATATGCTACGTTTTAAGGCAGTGAAGACTTCCTTTGCCCTTAAAATAGTAGATGTGTTGAAGAGAGGTGTGCTAATGATAAACCAGACTCTGAGAAGGACATTCATGTGGGGTTACCCACTCTTTTGGAGTAGCAGAAAGAGTTTGGGCCTTTCAGTAGCTCAGTCAGATGCAGTAAAAAGACTAGTGGAATGGCACAGTCACAAACTTGTGGTTCAGATGTTGTGGGTGGTTTTTTTGCCTTGATGATCTGTGTTTCTATCACAGTGAGGATCCCAATAGGCACAATAGTAAGTAGCAGCATCATCTGGAATTACATCTTTTATTGTAAGAACACATCGCTTCTGGACAGAACTTCTTTCAACCATGTATCTGTTTGCTTGAAAGCCATTTTCAGTGCTAACTTTGCCTCCTGAAACAAACAAGAGCCTCACAGGGGCTTCACCCTCCTTCTGTTTATACCAGTGTATGACAATGCCATCAAAGTTTGCCTCTAGTGTTTGAATTTTACATGTCATCCGTGCACTTTTTTGGAACTTGGTGATGGATATAGGACTCTGCATGGGAATTTCCTGTGCAAATCCATCTAGGAAAGAGGAAAAGAGAAATTTTGTCATTAGCTGGAATTCAGGGATTTGGAAAGATGCCTGTTAGCAAAGCCATGGTTGCCTGCAAGGAAAGAGAGGAAAATAAGGAAGTACTTACAAGACCAAGAGGCTGTGGCCACAAGCACTACAAGCAGCAGCATGTTTGCTTGTCACACTTTGCTCTCACTGAGATTCAGAGGAGGATGAAAGGGACTCCAAATGGGAACTGTGTTGTATGGAAGGAGGAGGTGGCTCTCTTCAATGGTCTTCAGTGATGAATCTTCTGTGTCCAAGCAGATGGAATGCCTCTGCAGAAAACCCTCTCCAGGCTGCCAAATATTAAAATTGGAAAGAAGGCTGGAGTCCTGTCTGCTTTTCAAGTAAATATGGGAAGTATTGATAAAATTTAAGGATTGTGACCCTATAAAACTCTAGTCAAAGCGACTGAGAAAAGGTTGCAAGCAAGAGCATGTCCAGATACATAGGTGGAGTGAAGGTTTTAGCCTGGAGGTTACCCTGGTGGGCAGTGAGGTGCAGAGAGGTGCACAGTGTCAGGGCAGGTGAGGACTGCCTTTTGCTGCTTCAGCTTAGTCACCTAGATGCAAGGTAAAGTTCCCAGGGTGCCCTTGTGCAGGTACTGCCCTCCACCAGAGCTGAAGACCATCAACCTGCAGTGACTGCAGTGACTGCAGAAGCTCAGCTGTGGAGAGTTGCCTTTGCTTTGGTTTAGGGTGCGGGAGGAAATACACAGCCGTACAATTTCAGTTTCATAGCTTAGCTGCGATGCAAACACTTCTGGGAGAAAAGGCTGGAAAATAAAAGAGAACAGTTGTTGTCAACAGCCATTGCAGAGAGACATCATGATGTCAGATGCTGCGAGGTTTCCCTTGTGACTGGTGAGCCTGGCTGTTGGTTGTTGGGAGTGAAGATGGATTGCTTTGTTCTTCCTCCTGCTGGCAGTTGACCACATACAGCACGCTGGTGGTAATCACGTGTCTAAGTGGTTTGGAAAGGTGCATGTGAATGCTCTGAGGAGGGTCAGGCAAAGAGAGACAACTGCTTCTGTGTGGTAGCAATGGAAATAATCCCCCTCTTCCCAATAAATAAATGTGGTAAGGCCTGATTAATTTTCCATCAGGCAACCCTGAGGTGAAGGGAGGGAGAGTCAAAGGAAGAGATCAGTTATCCCAGCAGTCTCCCGCATGGTCAACTATAGCAAATCAGAATGAAAACTGCATTGGCTATTGTATGTTGAGGACCTGAATTCAAGCTGCTGTTGCCAAAAACTATCATGTATGAAACAGTAGCAGTACATTGATATTCTTCTGATCACAAAGCAGAAATCTGTCAGGCACCAGATCCCAGATGAAGAGTAAAGGGATATGTCAGTGACTGGATCACGCATGATTAAATGCCCAATTTACAGACACTGCCTAGGTTTTGTACTGTAAGCTTTCTAACACAATAAGTCTCTAAGTAGGAATAATTACTGACCAAACGTGGTAGTGTCTATGCCAAGAAGACATATGTAGTGGCTGGAATATTGTTTTACAAAATACCTTTCCAAGTTCAAATTATCACTAAATAGATTTGTCACTGATGAAATGGCCAAAATCTGTTTTGCAAAGAGTTTTGTTATCTAAAGTTATATAAATAACTTCCTTCTTGTACATCAATGCTGCCTAATCCTCATCACTTTCTTCACCTTCCCGTCTGTAAATGGTTTCCAGGATTAGTGGTTCCATCACCTTCCCAGACTGAGACAGGGCTAACCTGACTGTAGTTCCCTAGGTTTTCTTTTTTATCTTTCTTGAAAATAAGAGTGACATTTGATTTCTTCTAGTCTTCAGGTACCTGTACAGATTGCTGTGACCTTCCAAAGGTAAGTAAGAATGTCTTTGCAAAGGCATTGGCCAGCTGCCTCAGCACTTGTGGGTACATTCCATCAGGCACCATGGATTTAGGTGTGTGCAGTTTAAGTGCTCTCTAACCTGATCCTCCTCCATCAAAGGCTACATCTTTCTTCCCCCAAACTTTCCATCTGGTCTCAGGGGGCTGGGATACCTGAAAGCTATTCTTATCAGTAAAAGCTGAGGCAAAGGAAATATTGAGTACCTCAGGTTTTTCATGTCATACATCACCAGTTTCCCTGTCCCATCCAGCACCTTTCCCTTTTTCTTTTGCTGCTGCTGTATTTGTATAATCCTTTATTGTACCCATTTACATCATTTGCCAAATTCAATTCTAGCTAGTTTATTCTTTTCCTAAGCCCATTCCTACATAGTTGAACAACAGCTCCATACTCCTCTAGGATCACATGCCCCTGATTCCACCCCTGTTATACTTCATTTTTATGTCTAAATAAAGTCAGCAGGTTTTTCTCACTCCTGAGGTACTCCTGCTGCCTCTGCTTGGTTTTCTAGGTGTCAGACTGGACCTTTCTTGAACTTGGAAAATATTTTTGGATATCATCTAGCATTCCAGGACATTTCTCTCCAGGACTGTATCCAATGTGATGCAGATCTCTGAAGAACTTTAAAGTCTGATCTCCTGAAGTCCAGGGCTGAGGTTCTGCCTTTTGCCCTGCTGCTTTCTTTCAGGAGTCTGAATGCCACTGGCCCACAGTCACTGCAGCCAAGGCTGCCCTGACCTTTCCACCCACGACAAGGTCCTTATTGGGTGCCCAATCACCCATGTCAGGAGGTTGCTGCCACCTCACTCCTGAAACCTCCTAGACTGATTGTGAGAAATCCTCAGTTCCCACAGTAAATGACAAAAGGCAGGCTGACTGATGTTAACATTTGAGGTCCCATGTACTACAACATATTTTTCAAATAGTTGAGAAGAACAGAAACATCCACAGCAAGATGTTATATACTCAAATCACGTAGAAACTTATGCAAAAAAAAAAAAAAATTCAGAGCCTGTAGAAATACAAATCCATCACTGTGGAGGTATTTGTGCTCATTTTTTAAAGGATACTGAACATGTGCACTCCAATTCAGAAAATGTAAGACATAAAGTATCTCAGTGTTTTGACCCAGCTTTCAGGAAAATGCCAGTTTCCTGGAACCAGTCTTTGTAGAATCTGATTTGCAAAACTCAGTACAATTAACCCAAAGGCTCTGAGAGTCTCTGCTTCTCTGTGGCATAGCTAATGGCTGAAGATTCCAATTTATGTCTTGGACATATTAAATGAGAAATTGTGACAATAAAATAAGGTTTTCTGGGCTGTTGTAGGACTTTTAGTGACTGAAGTGAGGCAAAAGAAAAATATGAAAGAGGATGTGCAAGATCAGCTAGTCTTCCCCCCCTTCTTTCCTATTACTGTTTTTTTTT
Organism: Cettia cetti; assembly: GCA_013401135.1. Lineage (NCBI taxonomy): Eukaryota > Metazoa > Chordata > Aves > Passeriformes > Sylviidae > Cettia > Cettia cetti. Next base: position 6,001 of record VZUI01089461.1, read on the forward strand.
TTTCAAGAGACAATACTGAAGGATGAAGAAATGTTGCTCTGCTTGCTAGGATTCTAGTAGAGAAGAGAAATCTATAACTCACACACAGAGACAGGCTGTGTTCACTGTCAGGTGAGTGCTTTCAATAAAATCTAGCTTTCATTTTAAGAGCAATATTTCATATATTCATCTTAAAGTGACAGGAAGGCTTCACTTTCTAGATGTTGTAGATAAATCTGAGTACTGAAATGATATACTGATTGTCAACATCAGATATTTAACACTTGCCATAAGACGTTGTTTTTCCTCTCTGCTGCAGAAAATCATGAAACAAGTGGAAAAAGGAAGTATTTGAATTTTTAGAGTTCACAGCTTGCGGTTCAAAACAGAAAGAGTCTTTTTGTAAGGCTTATCTCTGCCCAATTAATACTGTGGTAAAACCAGAACACACAGTAATAAACGCCAGAATCCCTCACGGTTAAAGAATTTATGATGAGACCACACACAGGCTGAGTAGGATCATTCCAAACTTCTGAAATATATTTCTATCATTGTTGTCCTCAAAAAGGGGTGTCCCTCCAGACTCATACAGTATCCTCTTCGGTTGCTCTCCAATGCCTGTATCAGTGCAGGTGTATTGTGTTTTTGTCCCCCAGTCAACATGACATGCTTGCAGACATGCCCTTCATCTGCTTCTGCAGCACTGGGGTTTGCATTGGCACTGATTGCACAACTGCTTTCACCTGGGAGTGAAAGCAGAGAAATTGCATGAGGGGAGAAACTCCTGGAGTTTGGAACCAGGCCTATGTTCATTATAGACAGGAAGGAGAGAGGAGAGGAAAAAGGTCTTACAGGGCCAAAATGAAGTTGCAAGAAGGACTGGAAACAGCAACATACTGCCTGTGCAGATTAGACCTGAAAAAGAAATAGAGACAGAAATGTTATAAAGCCCTTAAGGTGGACAAAGGATCAAATGACTGGGAGCAGGAAATTGCTCATTCAGCACATCCAATGGTTGTTCTTCAACGCACTACCCACAGAGGTTGTTTAATTTACTGACAAGCTAAACCATGGCAGGAACAGCATAGAAAAGACAAAAGATACTCAATCTGAAAAAAAAAAAAAACTTCCTCATCTCTCTACCTACTACACTTATACTAGACTTGCGTACTGAGCACACACATAAAACCTCAAATTGTTCAGCCTGAGCCCTTCCCAAGAATGTCGTCCTCTTCTCGGACATCTCAAAGCTGTCCCAGAAAAATCTTCCATCAGCCTTTCCTTAGAACTTCAGCGAATCAAAGAATAATATAATGCTTAGGGTTGGGAAGGACCTTAAAGATCATCTAGGTCTCACCTCCACCCCATGGGCAGGGATGTCACTCTCTAGGTCAGGTTGCAGGCCCTGGCCCCATCCAACCTGGCCTTGAATGCATCAAGGGATGGAGCATCTATATCTTCTCTGGGTTGTCTGTTCAAGTGTCTCATGATTCTCAGAGTAAAGAATTTCTTCCTAACATCTACCTGAAAGCTCTTTCAGTTTAAAACTCTTCCCCATTCTTCAATCATCTTCTACCCATGTAAAGATTTGTTTTTTGCAAGTGCCCTTTAGATACTGGAAGGGTATCCCCTAAGCATTTTTATGTCCAGGCTGAACAGCCCCAACTAGGCCTTAACTAGGCCTGTCACTAGTAGTGTCTGCCAAAGTGTGGGCCCAGTATTGTTTAACTTGTTAATCAATGATTTGGGGGAAGGGGCAGATGCCTCCTCAGTTCACTGACAGTATGAAGCTGGGAGGAGTGGCTGACAGGAGGGGACCTTGGACAGGATGGAGAGATGGTCAAGCTACTTCCCACCTGAGAGCAACAGTGTGGAAAATGGTCAGAGTTGTACAGCGTTGCTTTAAATTGGTATGGAATTTATGAGGCTGGTTGAGGATAACATGAGCTGGGCTCTGTGCTGCCCTTACACCTGGCTCAAGCAAGGTCTCACAACCAAAGGATGCTGGGGGCAAAGTGGTCTCACAGCCCTGTGTTGTTTCAATGAGGGTGAGGTGCAGAGGAGCACCTGCACCTAGGTACCACTCCTTGTCCTCACTCTCCCTTTACCCTGAAAAGCAAGCCTTGTAAATCTAGGCTGATGAGAAGAAAAGGCACAACTCTCTGCAAAAGATCAGACAGCAAAGGCTGCCTCAGACATTGGAGGAGGGTCAAAGTGTTTATTTTACCTCTTGTTAATCTCGTGTTAACTATAAATTCTGACCAAAAGTAAGTGACATTCTAATTGACATATTTAACTTTCAATGCCCCTTGGAATGCAAATGAGGAAGAACATAAGACATGTAAAACATGTATGACCAAAGTTACCAAACCCCATCTACAACATGTGGCTGTTCCATCCCATCAGAGAAGGCCAAAAATTTATAGTATTGAAGGGGGGCTTTGGGGCAGAAAGAGGTGGAGCGGCAGAAAAATGTTTTGCCTGCTTCAGATTGAATGATGGACTGTGTCTCTCCTCCCCTGCTGAGAGAAGAATTTTGGTTAGCTTTGCACCTCCAACTGCATAGGAACAGGCCTAAGAATACTTTATCATATTTGTCTATCTATCTAAGAAAAACAGGCAGCTGTTAATTTCACTGTGCATCAAGAATTACAAATACATAAAATGCTGTGTAAATATTTGATTGCACTGACTAACCATGATACATTTCTTTTGAAGATCTTTGCATTCCTTTAACTGTCTCAGGTTGCATGAAATAAGGAGTTCCTCTGGCAGTAGTGTCTTGCCAGCAGTGAGATGTTTGGACCTCTGTGTAAGTGCCTACCTTCCTTGATAATGGGGTCGTAGCACCAAACAGGAAAAATACAGCTGGTGGCTCTATTAACAAGACAGCCTCAGTGGCTGTGGCAAAACCAGAGTGAAGCATTCATTTCTACCAGACAGGTATTTGCTGCCCCTTGCTTTTTCTTGTACTTTCCCTGATTTCAAAGGCTGAAAATCTGCCCTGCAAAGACTTTATAGCAAATGGTCCCTTAGGCAGCAGACATCATACATCATGCTCTTCTCTGAGAAGAATTTCACATTTTCTGACCCAAAAGAGAGAATACTCTGGATCTTTTTTAGGACTTTGTCAAGCTCTGAAGGCAAATAAATATCATGTTACAACTAGTACAGAAAGTTAATATTCTTCTGTAGTCCTAGTGATAAATATATGAATTTGTGTCAGGTCCTGTAGTGCCAATATATCTACAAGAAAAGGACAAAAAAAAGAACTCGCATGTACAGGGGGTTGTGAATACCCTTGCCACATGAAATTTCACTGCAGCTCTCCTCACACCTGTCTGGCTGAACAGTGCTATATCACCATTTCTGTAGGTTCCCTGGTTTAATCTGCAGCTTGTAAATAGTCTTCCCAGCTCTTTCTTGGAACAGTCTTTTCAGGTGTTGCCAAGTGGAAAAGATCCTTGCCTATGAAAGTCGTTGTCATCACAACCATTAGGAGGGAGTTACTATATCACCTGTATGTCCATCAGCAACTGTGTTTGAAGCCTCCCAGGCTAGATCATAAGTGCAAATATCCTTCTCCTATGCCTCCTTCCCAATATTGCTTCATTTTTGCTTTCTCAGACTGTATTTGGGAAAGCATCTCTATTGTTCAGAGATTATCTGTGTTACTATATAATTTAGCTGCAATGCCATCACCCACAGGAGTGCTCATTTTCCCCAGTACAGCATTATATCACCTAAGTTGTAGCACATCTTTGCTTTTCTCCTTGTCCAATATTCATGTAAATATACTCAGCATAAGCATCTTGGGGTGTTTTAGAAGCAGGAAAGTGCAATTGTGAGTATCTCTGTTTGACAGAAAGCCTGCCCCTCAGGGCACAGGCAGCTTTCTGTACAGGCTGCCTGTCACCTGCTAGTTCTGTGGAAATGCCAGTAGACACAGTAGTAGGTACCTTCATCACTGGAGTTGATGTCATTGATTGTGAAAGTGCACATGTTTGCACCTTTCTTCAAAGAAGAATACTTGTTGCTATAGGAATTGTCATTGTAAGAAACTGCACTGGGTCCAATATACAGAATCTGTTCTGGAGCTTTTTGGAGGGCACATGTCAGTACCAATGTATAAATACATACTGGAAGTCACGAATACCCTCAGCTATACAGTCCATTGATGTAGTTGTCTTGTGCCCTCTGGTAACGGATACTTCGCTCTGCTTTATAAGCACTTGTTCTTGTCCATCTAGAAAGACAGAGAAAACAGAACAAATACTCTTAGCTTGCTATTCATTCACACACAAACATGGGATTTTTCCTTCCACTGCCCTGTGTCTTGGTGAAAAAGGGAACCTACGAGACCATACTGCAGCCAGGGCCGGCAGAGGAAGCTGCAGCATCCTGAGGGCTCTTGCTTGTGTCTGCCCTCAGCAGCAAGTTAACAGCACTCTCAGCAGGGGCAGAGCGTTGCAACTGAGGAAAGGAAATTACTCACTTGGGCCTTTGGAGGAGTTGTCCTGGCTGGTGTTGTTTGAGATAAAGCAGCCTGATTAACCCTGCTAAATTAACAGTCAGATTATAGCTCTACACATGCAGCACAAGCCTCTCCCTCCCTCCCCAATTACCTTAGCTCATCTACAAAGTAATTTTGTAATCTGAAGCAAATTTTACCACTGCTTTTAGACTAGTTGAAAGTTTCTAAACAATGCCTGGACTTTTCCTTGGTCCTTTGGACCAAGGAAATGGACATTTTCTCAGGTTGGCTAACAATAAAACATTAAAAAAATATAACTCAAATAATGGAGCTAAATGGAGGGGTGTAAAATTACTGCTCATGACACAGATTGAATATTGAATATTGAAATACACAGCGACATTTGGGAGCTCAAAAGCAGGATTGTTGTTTGTGACTGTTTCTTGTCATGGGTAAGGTGAGATGCTACACCTCAGAGTGGCTTCTCCAAATGCTGGAAAGAATCACAATGCAAAGAAACACAAATGCTTTGCAACACCCATAGGCCTAGTTTAAAATAAAGACAATTAGTTTAAGCAAAATGTAGAAATTATTTTGTGCAATTCAAAGTAATTTTTCAGATGCAAGGTCTCTTCTAGTTCCCTTGGAAAGAAAAGGAAACCAATTCCCCTTTTCCTGTTGTTATCATGCTATTTTTTTTTCAAGGCTTTTCACACAGATCCAGTAACTGCTATCCTACAGTTGTGCCAGGAATCTGATTTTTCAATCTCCTGTGAAATGCAGCTGGTGCCCCAGTGCTCAGTGCACTCTGGAGACCCCATACTGGAGACTTGGGAATATTGGGACCTTTGGGATAGGAACACATTGGTCCTGTGACTTTATCTATATGTACCTATATGAATCTATATGTTGGCTGTCCATAAACAGAAAGGAATGTCTGTCTGCAAAAATAAACAGTTCTATAGCTGCAGTCTTGCTACATAGGATGAGAAGACCCACTGAAGTCAGTTAGGAGACTTGTGTTTTAACCTAAACGAAAATTTGATCAACTCCAAGCAGAAAACAAAGAGAAAATAAAATCAGATTCTGAAGTGACACAGAACTATAAAATGGGTGTATTGCATCTACAGTCTTGACTAATGCTTCAGGCTTATTTTCACTTATAACCTTCCATTCTGACACACAAATGACAGAAATGGGGGTTTGTTACAAAGGTGTAGCTTGAAGGGTAGTGGGAATAGGCAGATTTTTACTGCTTTTAGCAGGACTCTACTTTTAACCAAATCTGTCATCTTATAAACCCACTCAAAAGCAATCCATCCTGACCCAAAAAATGTAATTTTTTTGGAAAAGTGAAATAACAGGTCTGCTGGTACTGGCTGTAGTGTGCACCTGCAGAGCTCAGCAGCATCTTTTGTATATGGTTTTCTGTGCAATCTGATTCAAAGCTTTTGGGAAAAGTACGGTGGCAGTGTTCCTGCGTGTTGTCAAACACTTCAGGTTCTTATTTGGAAAGTAGAGCATGTCTTTGTGCAGGTCCCCCGTGGCTTTCTACTACCGTGCATCCCAACTAGCACAGTAGTAGATGGCAGAATCTTTCAGTGTTACTTTGTTCACTGTCAGGGTGCACATAGATTTACTGGGATCCTTCTCCACAGCAAACTTCCCCTCATCAGACTGGTTTTCAAGGAAAAACCTGGAGGACATGTAGGCAACACGCTTGGGAGCTGCATTGACCCTCTTTTGGTACCAATGAATAAAAATGTTGCCAAAATCTGGACCGGAGACATGGCAGTTGATTAGCACTGTTTTGCCTTCTGGCTTGGTGATGGATATAGGGGTTTGCTGCAACTCTTGTGCAGAGCCCACTGTGGCAATAAAAGAGAAAAAATAGAGAAGCTGAGATAAGAGAGCATCCCCTTTTCCACTGGTGAATGTGCAGGCAGCAGGATGAGCAGGGCATGTACAAGAAAAAACAGTTGCCAGGAAGAAAGTGCTCAGCAACCACATAGCCACTGCTCTTCTTAGGGCTTCCTTACAGGCACAGGGTCAGTGTCAGCCTCAAGATGGGGTGAAGCAGGTCTGAGTGGCAGAAAACTATCCAATGAGGCTGGGCCAGCTACAGGTTAAATAATGATGAATGCACCATTTCCTTTTGGTTAACTCTCAAACAGGAGGCAAAAAACAGACAACCTCTGCCCTTGTCCCAACCCCAAAAAACCACTCATTTCCAAACCCCACCCTTGTAAGAAGAGAGCTCACTACTGAGAAAAAGTCTTTTTCCCTTCTTTATTTCCACAGGGAATTTGTCTGGATGATGAGTCACATTTTTTTATTTGCTTGTTGTACTGTGAGCCCTGTTCTCCAAGATGTATTTGCCAGATAAGGTACTAGACAGAGATCAGCTCAATTTCTTACCTCTCTTACAGACTGAAATTCTGTAGGATAATTTTTTATCCCATGACAATACCTCCAAAATGCTTCTTTTAACAATTAATCCTATTCATTTTGAACATTGAACATCAAATAAGGTCCAGTAATATAGCTTCTACCAGAAATCCCTCTTCCTACAGTCACAATTTGGAGTTATCCAGTACAGCAAAAAAAGTTCCAATGTTTTCCAACTTTTACTGATGACTCCAATAATTAAAAAATCATAAATATACATCAAAAGTATGCCTAACCAGAAAACATCTTCCATTACCTGGCCCTACAACAGCTGGTTTTCACATTATTCAATAGCTGGGCTTTCTCACTGCCTGTCAAGGCCACTGTCTTCAAAGTCAGGCTTTTCCCATGGTCTTGTTACCCTTACAAATTTTATCAGGCTGAAATGTATGTTTAGCTCTCTAGCTTAAATGGAGATGTTTTGTAGTATAAACTTATACGACATGGCATCAGTAGTAATATGTTCATTTTCATGTTCTGATGTTCCAAAACCAGCAAGAGAGCCCTTATTAGGACATGCTTTCTATGCATCTAGTGCAGTTTACTATCTGGTTTTTTATTCAAATAGTGATTAAAACTATTCAAGAGGTGGTCCTTCTGAAGTCAAGTGCAGCATATGGCATGTATTTTTGTATCAGCTGGCATTAATCAAACAAACCAGAATCTCTTTTAAAAAAAAGGTCGATACTGAGATCTGAAAACCTGCTAATGAACAGCTGTCTTACATGGCTATCTCCCATCTCCACTGCTTCCTCATCCAGATCATCTGAAAACATGTACAATGAGAGTTTACTGATACTGTTGGGGTTCTTTGTTTTTAAAGTAGAAACAAATTGCTTACACAAGATATAATTTTCCCAGCATCATGAAGTAATCCCACACTCCCACACTTTCTAATTAAATTCCCAAATTTATTTGAATTTCAAATTAGAGGTCCAATGGGTCTTCTTATATATCTGCTAAGAGTGCATATTAAAGTCCCATATTTCTGTAAATAGGTCGTGTTTGTGCTTGACTTTTATCTCATAAATATACCACAGCTTAGCAGCTTCTCCCAGCTGCTTATTAATTTTGTGACTTACCTTGTATCACTCAGCCTCAGAGGGGGAGGTCAACAACCTAGGGAGGGACAGACAGCATTGTGCAAAGTAGGTTACTTTGTAAGACGCCTGTCATTAATTCTCAGAAAGATTGCACTTGTATTGAATTGCTCTGGAGTAGTAAGAGGGAGCTGCAGCAGACAATACTGTGTGGTTCTTAGAAGGCCCTCTTGGAAATCACAGGTATATGCAGTCCCTTCTGTCTCCTGCCCAGGTCTTCAACTGAAGATAGTTTGGGAAAGACTCACAGTTGGACATGGGTTTCTCTCATAAGGATTCCCCAACATTTACTTTGTCCTTTCCAATTCACGCATGGACATAATTTTCCTATTTCTCTGGGGTTTGCATCTGTAAAGTTGCTTATTCTGGGGTAAAACCTGGAAACTACCACAGGACACATAAACTCAGCAATTTTATCCAAAATTCCCTCTTTCCCCTTAGTCATTTAGGATTGCTCTTCTCCTTTTCTCCTTTCCTCCTATTCCATCTTCCTCCATCCTCCTCCATCCATTTTGGATGTCCCCAGTTCCCTATCAAGCACTTCCTGACCTTTCTGGCTGCTGTTTTCCCATGTCTAGACAAAGAAGCTGGCACGCCTCCATGCAAAAAGTTCATGGCATTTTGTGATCATTCTTCTGTGAACACATTACAGCTGCAGTAAATGACAGAGGTTGAGGGAATGGTTGTGGGTGTAGTCCCACACCATGAAGTGAGTGATAACACTTACTCAGTTGGTTGTCCAGCTCATGCACCAGCAGCATGCAGGCATCTGCGTGGGTACTTCCTTTGGAGGAAGTCTATTATTCCAAATAATTTCAGACTCAGAAAGGGTGATACAGACCAATCTCTGTGTATGTAGAGGGGGTCCCAGGTGACCTTTGGTACCAGTGGGTGTAGGTGAACTGTGATCACCAGTTACTTCGCAGATAAACTTGACAGTGTCCTCTGGGAGTGACGGGGCTATGTGAGGGAGGCTGGCTGCTAGAACAGGTGAAGGGCTCAGAGCACACCTGGAGGGAGAGCAGGAAGAATGCAGCAGTGATGAGGTTGCATTAAGAAATCCCCATTGCTGGCTTCCAGGAGGCATCCTTAAATAACAGGAACCCCATCCATGAGGAAGAGGGTCTGACCTTTACTCTGTGCTTCTGCTGGTAAAGACAGAGTGCTGCACAATACAAGGAGGAAGAGAAACACAAACATATTTCTCCACCTTTTGGCTTATATTGCACACATATCTCAACCATCACACAGGGTAATTAAGGTATTTGTGCACAAGTTATCTGCCAAATGTAATCTGAATTTGGGACTTGTGTAATAGGACATTGCAGATATTAAAATGTACGAGTAGGCTGGGTGACAATGGGAATGTGATATAAACTCAACAAGAAACATCTTCTGACATCCTTAAGAATAGCTAATAAATACCATATACTTACAGGGCTAGAGACAAGACTGGAAAGTTTAAAAGAAGCCTGTAATTTTATCTAGTTCTGCTGTGGCTCTTCAGAGAAGGAAGTTCAGAGATGCTGGGATCAGCATCTCTGAGTTGAACTCTGATGAGACAAGAATCCCCCAGATATATACCTTACCCTCGCAAAAAAAAAAAAGCAAATGAATTAGTGAAAAGACAAGTGATTTTTTTTTACCATGTTAGCTTAATTTCCTGTTAAAAAAAGAGGCAGAGAGGCATGTATTGATGTGAAAACTTGATGATATCATTCACAAGTGCTGCCTGTACCTGGAAGAGTCTACCCAGACAAAGTCACTATGCTGTTGTTCTGCCTGTCAGGCACCTGTATCTTTCTCTGCTTTGCCTCTCTGTGCCAGGGTACAGCTACTTCTGAGCCACCTCATGGCTCCTCCGGACAGTAAGAGAGAAGTGACTGAGGGACAAGTTTTTGAGAGCTGAGGAGCACCCACACAGGTCTTACTGGGCAAGATGTGCTTTATTCTCCTGGCATGCAGCCATCAAACCTTCCCAAACCCAAACCAGCTATGTGTACCTTTGCATGAGCACCACCTCCTTCCTGTCCTCAGGTCTTTGCTTGTTGTGCTGCCTGAGATTGTGAGTGCTCAGACATCTATGTATTTAGACAGCTAGCCTAGGCATTTTCTAACATATTTAATGTGCTTGCAGGTTAGTCTGATATTGTGTGACAACATAACAATGGTAAGGCATTCAATGTAGAGGGACTTGAGTAGGAGATAAAAATAGGAACAATGTCCTTATATCCTGGGAGAAATACTTTGTGCCCAGGATCTTATCTTTTTCACAATACCATTTCACTTCTGTGCATACTGCCTCTCATCATGGGCAGGGAAAACACAGTTCCAGGTGGCTAACACTCCTTCCATCTTACCATATAAAACATAACACAATAAGCAACATGCCTTCACCCCACCCCAATAAAACTCCTGCACCACCCAGTGTCTGGGACATCCATCAGTGAAGACGTCAGCTGTGGTTTAGTGAGCAGTGGTACAGTTATGACAGGTCAGGGTGTTTTTACAATTTTACAGTAAAACATTGGTGGATGAGGGTCATACACACTGTGTAGCTGTGGTCTCATCAGATCATGTATTGAATAGGGATGTTTCTCCAGACATCTCCCTCGTCGTGAGGAAGGGCTTTGTGATCTGGCTGTTTCCTCCCTGCTGGCACAGGCATGCCTATGAACAGCCTGGTGAAAGAGTGCTGCTGGAGCCTGACCTCAGCCCCCTCTCCCTCTCTGCCTACTCTCAGGTCAGTTGCAAAATCTCAGACTTGCAGCAGTGGATTAAACCACAGGGAGCTCAGCTGGGCTTGATGATGCCCAGCCAGAAACTTCTCTATGTTGAAGTGCCACACTTGAAAAAAAGATTAATTCTTCACCCTTTCCCTAGTCTGTTTTGCTTATTGACTGGGAGCATAACTTCACAGAGGTAGGGATGGGTTCACAGAGATTACTGAAGAACTAAATAGAGCAATGGGTCACTCACAGACAGACAATCATGAGAGCAATCACAATAACTGAATTACTTTCCTGCTAAATGTTCCTTTTATGACATGGGGGACTTTAGGATTGTTCATCTGTTTTGTTTGGAGAGCAGTGTGGTTCCTGCCTGAAGTACTACTAATGAGATTGTATCTAGTAGGTTAATGGAAAAAGGTCAGATTGAACATAAAGAAAACCCTATTTTCATTGAATGATAAAATCAATAGGAGAGCAAAGTTCAGGCCTTTTCAGGATAAAACCAAAATACCTGATCAGTGCAGACATTACTTACCCACCTTGATATAGGAGAAATATTATTACACCTTAAGGCATACGAAAGGGTGTAACAAAAGTGTATGCACATATCTCCAGTCATTCATAGTTACGGGGAAAGACAGCAGCACCCTGTGTTAACCTGGGCACATTAACAACCATGATAAATCATGACTATAACATCACTGCTAGCTTCTCCAACAGCACTGAAAGCAAAGATATTTAACTCTATCCTCTTCAAAATGAGAACAAACCTCTGCAGTCTTCAAGAATTCAAACTGGATGAAAGAAAATACTCAGTTTGGAAATCTGTCATGTTAATGAGAAACTATCACAGCATTTGTTGAGGTGCCACCCCCTGCATCTACCTCTAGAGTCATTGCATTTTGTGACCATTTGTAATGGACTCAAAGCAACTGACCACACAAATCTTTCAGTATTTTCATAGGGTGTGAGGGTCTGCTCAAAAGAAGGTAATTTCTAAAGAGTAAAATATTTGAATAGATGAAGAAAAGTTACATAAAGCAGATGATGTTTTCATCTGCTCATTCATGACAAGCATTACATTAAGCTTCAAACTCACTCCCCTGCCATTTTATTAGGGAGAGGTTTAAATCTGTCAAAAAATGGTATGAAGTTGCAAACTACTAAACCTGCTAAGCTCTGCCCAGAGTGTTTAACACTGGAAACAAAGTTAATTCATCTGTCCATTCTTTCCTGTGCTGATAAAACTTGCTGCCCACTGTCTACCAATATTTCCAGGGTGGACGCAGAGCAAAGAGAACCGCTGCCAGGCCTGACAAACTTAAGGGAAGCCATCTGTAAATAGGTTTTTAGGATTCCATCTTCCTACCAGTTTCAGTATCACTGCTTTTCTTAGCTTGGAGAGGTCAAGATGGCTGGGATGGCGGTCAGGACAGCAGAACTGAGGCTCTAGCATGGAGGTTGTGAGCTGGGAGGAAATGGGGGTACAAGGTTGTGGAGCTGCCACAATGAGGCGATGACAGGGTTTGCTGAGCAGAAGGCTTGTACAGGCATCCAGAGGGGCATCCCTTTGGGAACCAACCTCTAAGGATATTTTTGAGGGGTCTCTGCTGGCTTGTATGGCTCCTCTTGATCTTTCCATCCTTTGCAGAGCAATGCAGTGCTTCAGCACTTTAGCACATTTAAATATTCCTAGGACCTTTTGCAATGGCAGGGCATGTTACATAATCCTGAAAGATAACTTTTTTTGGTTGTTTTAAAATATTTCCCTGCAATTAATAATTCATCTATCTACTTAACCACAGGTAGACTATAAAATTATTTTAAGCAGAAGTTACATGTAAAATTATTTTTCCTCTTAAACCAAGTCACTTTGAATTGAACCAGCTGAATAACTTATTATTTGGTGCACATTTACTATATTTGGTATACAACATGTTTTTACATCTATGACACACAAGGATATATTGGTCAAATGACTTTAACTGCAGCTTGATAAAGCAGTTTTCTGTCTTTGCCTGCATATTGAAGTAGCCAGTTAGCATGAATAAAACAGGGGGTTTTTTTCTGGTATGGCACTGAATTTGCTGTGTGTGGCTGCAGACATTAGCCAACTTTAGCTAATGAAAGATATTAATGAAATAAACTCATAGTTGAAGACTGTGCCAAATGACAGTTAATTCTGCAAATGCAAATTCTAGCATCTACCACCCTCTGCTGGGTATAAGGGAGTAATACTCTCAGAAGCTCTTTGTGAGCAGCTGTGTAATCCATAGGCATCGATGGATGCCAAGAATTCCTACCCTTGAGATTTTTAAGCCAAACTGTTTAACATCTGTCTTTTAAATTTGCATGAGTTCTTTTTCAAGAAGACAGTAGTGTGGTATTTTTTCTTGGGCTACAAGATACCTAAAGATCCTCAGCATTTGCATACGAAACATCTTACAGACTTAAAATGCAGGGTTCCTAATCTCTGCCAAAGACTATGGACAACTTCCACTTTTGTGTATATCTCTATGACACCTTGAAGTTACAGAACCATGACAATCTGTCAAATTTTAGCCACTCAGAGAATTTTGCATGACCTTGCGTAGTGGAGGCTGGCTGGATGCCAGGCACCCAACAAAGCCACTCTCTTACTCCCCTACACAAACTGGACAGGGTAGAGAAAATTTAACAAAAAAAAAAAAAAAAAAAACCAACAAAAAAAACAAAAAAAAAACCAAAAAACCCAGAATTTATCAAATTTATCTCATGGCTTGAGATAACAACAGGGAGATATCACTCACTAAATACAGCCATGGACAAAACATGCTCAGCATAGAGATCTGAATTAAATTTATTACTAAAGAAAATCAGAGCAGGATAATGAGAAATAAAATAAAACCTTAAAAGCACCTTTCCCCTACCCTCCCTTCTTCCCCAACAGGATAGGGAATGAGGGTTTATGGTCAGCTCATCACCACTCAGGGAGATGAGTCCTTCCCCTGCTCCACTGTGGGGTCCCTCCCACAGGAGAGAGGCGAGCAGAGAGTTCTCCAAGAACTTCCCAGCACAAGTCCATCTCATGAGCAGCAGCTCCCTGTGAACTGCTGCAATGTGTGCCCATCCCACAGGCAACAATCCTCCCCAAACTGCTGCAGCATGGGTCACTCTTCCACGGGGTGCAGTTCTTCAAGGACAGGCTACTCCAGAGTGAGCTTCTCTCTCCACCAGCCTCTCACAGGGTCACAGCCTCCTCTCAAGCATCCACCTGCTCTGGCTCCTTCATGGGCTGCAGGTGGATCTCTGCATCCCCTTGGTCCTCCATGTGCTGCAGGGGGACAGCTGCTTCACCATGGTTATTGCCACAGCCTGTAGGGGAACCACAGTTTGGTGGCTGGAGCACCTCCTCCTCCTTCTCCACTGACCTTGGTGTCTGCAGAGTTTTTCCTCTCCCGTATTGTCATCCCACTCTTCTCTGGCCATAATTACAACTGTACAATAACTTTTCTCATTTCTTCTTAAATCTGTTACTACAGAGGCATTCCCACCATTTCCAATTAGCCCAGTGTCGACCTGCATGTCCCTCTTTGGAGCCATCAGGGATTGGCTCTGCCAAACATGAAGGAAGCTTCCAGCAGCTTCTCACAGAAACCTGCAGTCTCAGCTACCAAAAACCAGGCCATGCAACCCCACTACACCTTGTCATTTGGCAATTATGTGTTACCCTGCACAGTTAATTCTTCAAAATTACATATTTAGTTTATTTTTTCATTCACTGACACACAGCCAGATCCCTCCATCCATTGCAGCTCAACATGTTTAATTTTAAAACCTTTAATACAGAGATGTTGACTTTCTTATGAATTAAGTTTGGAAATCTGGACTATCTTAATCTTCACCTTTGCAGCATGTACCTTGGAAATGTAATAATTTAAGTATATAACAACTTACCTTTCCAGTGCTTTGATGTTCTTGGTCCAATTATACCTTGTACTTGTACAAGCAGTCTGTCTAGGCAAATATAAAGGGGCTATTAGTGACCAGGCATGGAAGTTGAGATGGACACTGCATTCAAAGTGCTTCATTAAAAACATCAGAAGGCTCCAAGCATAAGCACCTTGTTACCTAAAAGTCTCTCATACCTTTTCTCTGTAGCCTCCCACATACAGCTCTGGCTCTTTCTCTCCCTCTCCAGTTCTGGCTCACTCCTTCCTGTCCCTATCACAGCTGCCTAACCCTGTCTGTCCTATGTACAGCATCTTACCCTTTCTGTCCCTCGCACAACCTCCTGTTCCTTCCTCCTCGCAGCACAGCCAGCAGACTCCAACTAACTCCCTAGCAGCTACCTCACTCTTATCACACCCACAGATGTGAGGGCAAGGCTGTTCCCAATCTTTAGTAATTAACACAGCTGCAATATATTGGGCAAGAGTACCTTCAGCACCATCTCTGTCTCTCCACAACCAGGGGTTTATCTGGTTCATACCAAAGCCTATGATCTGATAGCACCAAAAGAAACCCCAGCCTCTTTTCTCCTCTGAAACCAGGCTGAGGACATAGAGGACTTTGCCTCTGTTGACTGTCTTCAGCAGATGTGGGTACCACTGGCTCCTGAAGACTCAAGTTTTGGTGGCTACACAGTACTTTGTTGTTATCTGATTTGTTTAGTGCCTGTGGCTGGATAGAAAGCCTGCATACGTACAGAGTGATACTTTTACTACTGTCTGGGTATTTTCTTTCAGTAAAGTTTCTGAATATGCAGCACAACCCTCTTATGGATAACTTCAGCTTTTGCAAATTAATGCTAAATAAGAGGTCTTCCTGTTGGTTACAGGAGAAAACATTTGGAAGGTGCTGCAGTTTCCCCTATATGATGCTTCTATCCCGATTAAACAGGCCAGAATGAAAAGAGGGAAAGACAGTTGAAATGCTGGCAGAGACATGGTGCACAAAGCATCAGAGCTGAAATCACATGGAAGAAGACTGTTGGGAAAAAAGGGTTAAAAGTCAAAGAATGTTAAGGAGGGTGGTAGATTTGCTCAATCTTCCAGCTTGGGAAAAGATAGATCTTTCAAATCTGCCTTAAAAGCTAACAACAAAATATGATTTTGTACTTCAAGCAGCAAACTGTGGTGTTTTTGAGGCTACTGTGGTACTTATGCCTGCTACTTGCTCATGCTCTGCCTGCACATGACAGAGGTGACAGCCTTGTAAAGTGTCCTTCAGCCAATGGTTGTTCCTTCCCAATCCCATGCATCTAAACTACCCATCACAGTGGCTTTCTTTTAACGCCTTTTTTCCTGTGTCAGCAAGACACTACAACATTTTCATTAAGAATGAGCTTAAGGAGACTTTTATTTAACATCTTTCTGACATTTGGGCATCATAATCAGAGCATCCTGGAATTTAATGCCATGCTATTTGAGCAGGACTGTACTCCTCAGCCTCCCCTCCTTTTTCTGTGTCAGGGACAGATGCACATAGTGGAAGAGATGAAGCAAGGTAGGGAGAGGAGGAGGAGAGAAAGGACAGAAAGGACAGAAGTGTTGTTCAGTTGATGCAGTTTTCATTATTCATGAAAGGTTGTAAACCAGACAGATGAGCTGCAAATACACAATTTATTTGTTCACTCACATGACATGTTCCTCTATCTTCAGTTACTTTGTCTTTCTTTCAAGACCACACCATGAATAATCAGTCTGTGGGACCAGAAGATTTTATCCCTAAATATTTAAAAAGTTTATTTTATGTATAAATTACACCTGCTCCAAAAGGTTAGTAGTGTATGCTCTCTTAGGCATAAATAAGCCTTTAGCAAAACCAAGAAATAATGAGTTTTACAATCACTCTGAAAGCACAAAATTCAGTAATCTGCCAAGTGCCACACTGTTTGTAAATAAAAAAAAATCCAAGTAAAGGGAGAAATAATTTTGGGCTAATATAATTTCAGGTGGAGTGTAACTCAAGTTAATGTAATGTAACACAAGGGTATCATGTATGTAACAGCAGTACATACTGCAAAGTATTTCCCTTGCTTGTCCTAGAATAAAGTTTTATAGATCACAGAGAAATACATTTACTGCATAGGACTCACCTCAGGAGCTGCAGACCTAAGCATTTATCATCCTAGTATATGGAATTTTTGCAAAGAATTTTAAAGACAATGATTTTCCTCATACTTTCTGCATGACACCTGTGGCTCTGGGTTGTATGAGTGAGATGTGAAGACATACTCAGTATCAGAATGGTGTGCCATATACACAGTAACCTGCAGCATTTAAATGACACATCATGAGCAATACCATGGCTTTTGGAACATTACCAGTACATCTTGTTGCCAAATAATGACAGTACCATGGAAGCTGTTTGCTGTAGACCAGAGACCTTTCCTATCTATGTGCAATCTTAAGTGTACTTAAACACCCTCTGTGAATCTGGCACATTGGAGATTAGAAGAGTCAAGACCAAGGGTGTTTGACTTTAACGTCAATACTTCTAAAACCAAGAGGGCCCATAACAATAGCAATTGCATACAATGGAACCTGGTAAAAGAACACTTTTGGCTGATTATAGCAATGCTTTGGGCTGATCATAATGACCTTAGGTTAGGATTGTCACAAATAACTGTCTCACCTGATAGTAGGTCCCTTTCAAAAAGGTGGTGGGTGACATGGTGTCCACAGGAAAACTGAAGTTCCATTGTCCAGTGCTGGGCTTTTCCAGTGATACGTATAGTAGCCATTACTGAAATGCAAGTGTTGAGATGCAGTTAAGCAAGAAATTGGCCTGGAGATTATCACGAGTATCACTGTAAACCAAGTGTAATGGGTTATTATGACCACCTCAAAAGGGTGTGCTAAGGTCTGGAATTTATTGTAAAAGAAAACCAAAAGCAAGTTTTATCCTTGGAGATATTCTTGGCCCTAGATCAAATCTGTTGAAGGAATGAACAGAAAACCAGAGTGCTATCTTGTAACCTCCTTAGATTCACTGGATATTTCAAATCCAAAATTCCATCTATCACAACTGAGCTAACCAGCTTCTTCACAAAACACAGCTATCATTGGACTTGCCTTTGAAACCTACTGAGAGACATCCTGAAAAACAAGAGAAAAATCAACTCTCCTCTTTTTCAAAAGGCACAAACCCCTATTTCTCCAACAGAGATTTATCAAATTAGAAATGGAGTGGAAGCAGATATAGTTTGCATACAAGATGACCAACGTATAATGAAAAATAACTGAATTCCTAGGAAAATATAGATGTTCCTAAATATTTTCAGCTTCCATGCCTCAGCAAACACAATGGAGCAAATTTGTGGAGAACTTACTTTCTACATGAAAAAAGTGGACAAGTGAAAAATTACTAAGAGGTAGAGATCTTCAGCTGAGTGATGGTTAAATACAGACAAGCTCCCTTCCTCAGTGGATAGGTATTAGCTGGCGGTCAGAGTTGGAAACAGGAAGAGCAGCAGAAAGACATGCTGAGCTGGGGTTCAAGACCTTTTGGAACTCTGGCCACAACTAGGGTTGAGAACAAGAATTTAGATGTTGCACTTGTTATGCTGTATTCCTTTGGAAAAAGAGGTGTTAAATTAAGATTAGATTATATAATACAATGTACAGATTATATGGACTTCCTATAAAACCTCAAAAGCACCACAGAAGAAACAGCTTCTTGGGACCAAAGGTTTATTTTTAATGACACAGCACTGGAAAAACATAAGTTACAGATGACTTTTTGATACAGGATACATTATTTATCTTACTTAAAAGATAATGTGAAGGTACACTGCATAAATACATATAGTGAAAATATATTGTATTTATTTATTCTCAGAGATTAGTTCTGTTTCTTTTTAAAAATGTATTCAGCCAATTAAATTAAAAAGTATAGATTAGCATCATAACAACTCCCCCCTCCAGGTTATCTCATTGTAACTACTGCAGCAGGAAGAGGAGACCAAGCCATGCTTTCTCAAAGGTTAGTGGCTCTGAACATGATGTTATTCATCATCCAAGAATGAAAATTTCACATTACAAACACAGATATTGTATCATGTTTTGGCAATGGAGCAGCTAGTTTTGCTTTGAACAAAACTTTCTTGTAATGCCAGACAGTGAAAGAGCAATGCATGTACTAGATGATACTACACAGCTAAAGAACTACAATGAAGTTGAGAAAATGCATATATAGCCATATGCACTTATATATACACATATAAGTTCCTGTGTATATATATTATGCATGTCCAAAAATAACACTGAAAAATGTTGCAGTTTTTAACTATCTTTTAAACACATGAAACTTATAATAGCTTGACCTCATAACTACAGGATAAATAATTAAATCTTCTGAAGTGCAATGGAATACAATATACTTAGTGCAGAGAAGTTAAGGTTTTGGTACTGAGGAAGCTAATTTCAGATTTCATGGGAAAGGATCAAATACAGGATCACCATAGCTCTGACAAAGCACAAACAGACCTGTCGCCACATACTCATGAACAAATAAAGACATTTCATTTTTATCTGACTTTTTTTCCCATGTACTGCTTCAGAAATTACATCTTAACTGTTTGCATTCATGCTCATTTGATATGTTCCAACTAGCTTTGTCTGGCACCAGTCTGTAAGCCATTAACAGCTTAAACTACAAAAAGATGGGCTCCTGTGTTTCAAAGAGGTTAAAAACCTACTGACTTGAGCTTCATACTACATTTGTCTGCCTGGAAGAACTACTCCAGGTGGCGTGTGAAGTTCTCTGGGAAAAGTCCTTTATAACTATTCGCATCTCTGTACTGAAGCCACTCGGATTCCTTAATGCCAGTCAACCAGCCAGCCTCCTGCAAAGAAAAAGACAGAGACTCTTAAATTTTAGCTCTCCCCCCATTCCTCACTATGAGCTTCAGATCTGAAGACGTTTCAGAATAACATGGCTAAAAGATTTGGTGTTTTGGTTAAAAAGAAGCCTCTAATTTTGCACAGACCATTTTCTCTATTTTGCCAGACCACAATTTTGTGAGACCAAGTGACTGCAAGCATGCGATACAGCCTTTTGCCCATCTAACTCCTGGCTGAACTTAATGTTCTAGGTGGGAGACAAACAGTTCTGTATCCTAATTTTTTCCTCTGAGATATATTTTCTCTCATTTATCTCATGTATCAACAATCAGAAGAAAGAACAGTTCTTGCAGTCTCAGGAGTTACTATCTCTGGAATATATGTAATTATTTTTCAAAAAATACTTGGAAACCTAAACCAGGACCGACAAGCAAAATATCAACAAATCACCAGCAGTCCAAGCAAACAAAAGAGGGATTTCTTATTGAAAGTACTGGATTAAGTGTGATAAATTCTATCTGGAATAAAATCATTTTAGTATTTTTAAAAGTGACCAATCTACTCTCATATCACTAACTAAGAAATTCCGTATCTTCTTCTTTTAAAGGAAAAGAACTGGAGCAAAGCCGTGGCAAACAGAACTTCTAATGTTGCCATATTATTATTGCACAGACAGTACACATGAAGATTGAATTGCCTGAACTCATCACATACACCATCAAGTCATGATTGTGGGATGGCTGCACATGCTGTTGAGGGCTGTCTGCCCCAAATAAGCATCGTTAAAGTGGATTCAGCTTATCTATGACATTGGCTGAGTACGTCTAAGTTTTTGAAGCATGTGGAATATCAAAGAGATAGAGGAACTGCAGCTCTTTAGCATAGGCAGAATAGACTATAGAAAGGAATACATAGTTTTACTGGATAATAACTTAAACACAAATCTAATGGAAAAAACCACTGGTTTGCTTCAAATTGAGGTTGATGTTTGCTTCAAATTGAGGTTGATGTTACCATGTGTACTGGAATTACAGCTTTAGACAGGTCAATTTTGAAAGAGAATAAAGAATAACAAAGATAAGCCTCTATAGAAACCAACAAGTACTGGGCAAAAGACGAAAGTATTTAGCTTTATGGTGATGTTAAACGTGAACAGGGGAAATATGTAACGTGCAATAAATATATGAAAAGAATGGCTTCAGAAAAATGAATACATAAAGGTTTTTTTAGGGATTTTCTCCATCACTACACACAATTTACTTCAATTAATGCTAATGGGAATTTCAATGCCCACCAGAAGAATTATACTTCATGGACTCACCAAGCATTATCATGTATTTAGCACCTAATATCCTATCAAAAACAGACTAAGGTCAGAAGGCATATCTTGCTATCTTTAGAGTAGTGTCGTATTCTGCAAACACTGACAATAAAATCCATTGAACTGCCTGTAAGGTAAGACAGCATAATTTGAGTAGGGATAATAGATGTCATTCCAATAAAAAGAGATATGTGCCTGCTGTAATATAAATATTTTGTTCTGAAATAAGTAAAAAAAACCCCACTCACAAAAGCCAAGTATTTTTATCTTGAATTAAAAGAAAGCACAGCTGAGAGGACTGGTAATTACCCATCTTTGAACAGTATCAATCAGCAAAACAATTTCAAACACAGTTCTCAGGACTCATATGTGCTTAGGACATTAGTATTTAGGCCTATTTAAGAGATATTCTTCATTCAGAGCAGTACTCTTAGCTACCTGATCAGCCAGGATCCAGTCCCCCACTTCTCAACCCCAAAATCGACTGGGAGACTTCTTACCAACACTACAGGCACTAACAGATGCCCATGGGGTGGCTAGTGCTGATAGTGTACAGTATAGTTGTCTCTTTTAAAGCAGCAGCCAAAATCCACATACTACACTGCAATTCAGTCTAACAAATGGAATACAATTGTTTAAAAATTCACCTGAAATGCAACATTAAAACAAAGTTAGATGCCTTAAATGAAATTAAACTGTTGTTTAATTCAGGTTCAGGCTTCCAAGGGGTAAATTTATCTTTATCAGAGGCACGTAACACAGAGCAGCATCTCGATACCTTTAGGCTATAGGACACCACAATTTGTGTGCATTTTCAGTGCTCTCTGTGGGCGAATTTGCATTATTTCTACAAATCACACATAAAAACTCTGAACATTTAGGGAGCATGTAATCAATTCTATTGGAATGTTAAGACAAGATGATATAGAACAATGCAACAGAATTTGTAGGTCATCCTCCTCTGCATGAAATCTTTGTGTACCTGTGTGTCAATATAAAATCCACTACAATGTCAGAAAAAAAAATCTAAAAAAATATGCTGAGGTCAGATCCTGCTAATAACATGTATCTGTGACTTCTGGTGTAGTCAACTATGCCATTTAGTCTCAAATGAAACTACATACAAAGGCATAAGTAAAATCTTTGTGTTTTCTTACAGTAACATAATTTTGAATACACATTCCCATTAACTATAATCGGTAAGAAAAAATTTGAGACAGAGAAAAACGTCAACAAAAGCAAGAACCACATGTTTTTACCTGATCAGCAGTGGTCTCAGAAGGAATCACTAGCACAATATCTCCTCGTTTTAAATTAAGCTCATCACTGTTAGCTGCCTCGAAATCATGTAGAACTTCAACCTAAAGAAAATAACACCACACATATAGAAGCGATCTAAATGAAGACACTTCCTCAACAAAATTATCTGTTAAATCTGCACTGAAAAGAAAAAAAAAAGGTCTTTATGCAAACATATAGACAAGTACATTCAAATTATCATAGAATCATGGAATGTTAATGGGTTGTAATGGACCTTAAAGATCATCTAGTCCCAACCTCCCCTGCCATGAGCAGGGACACTTTCCCTTACACGAGGTTGCTCAAGGCCTTAGCTAACCTGGCTTTGAACACTGCCAGGGCTGGGCCATCCACAACCTCCCTGGGAAACTTGTCTCACCACCCTCACAGTAAAAACTTCTTCCTAATATCTAATCCAAATTTCCCCTCTTTCAATTTGTACCAATTACTCCTTGTCCTACAAGGAACTACAGTACCTGATGAAGAGTCCCTCTCCAGCTTCCCTATAGGTCCCATTCAGATACTGGAAGTCTGCCATGAGGTCAGCATGGAACCTTCTCTTTTCCAAGCTGAACAGCCCCAATTTTCTCAGCCTATGTTCACAGCAGAGCTGTTTCAGTCCTCTTATCAACTTTGTGGCCCTCCTCTGGATTTGTTCCAACAATTCTGTGTGTCATTCTTATGCTGGGGACACCAGAACTGTATGCAGCACTCCAGGTGAGAACTCACAAGAACAGAAACACCTCTTTCATCTGGCATAAATTGATAATGAAGGCGTTGATTCATGTCAGTTTTTTATGCATTTCCTTAGAAGCAGGGACAACCTAAGGATAGTTTCCTTTCCTGAGACTATCAGAAGAAACTTAAGATGCTTTCCCAAGATTACAAGACCTCAAGTACAAATGATACTGCAACATCCCAAAAGTCCTGCCTCTTGGACAAGGCCTGCCACCACACCATCATTCCTCCCATGTAAGGAATTTTCTTCAATTACCCATTATCATTACGAGATCTGTGAGAGGGGTGGCAGGATTTTACAAATGAAACTGAGAAAGATTCTCAGGAACTTTATTCTCTAATTCTCTTGTTGTGGCCACTGTTGTATTACTCTTCTTGTGAACATCTATAAAAATTTGAGTCATATAGCACCTAAGTGATCAAAGAGGTGAGTAGTGGGAACCCTACTAAATGACTGCCCTGGAAGGAACTCCCACTTGCCAGCAGATGGGTATGCCAAAAGTATCTGCCTTTCAAAGGGGTGAGCATTCAAACATTGGCAAGATCAGCATGTCATTGTGAACAGACCATTTTAGGTAAACAGTTCTATCTCCTTAAAAGATGGCTAGTCTAATTTTGTCAAAGCACAAACAGTTCCACAATAACTCTGCAATTATGAAAGAAAGTGGCATTGAAAACCAGATCACAAGCATATATTCTGCTTCTCCTTTTCTATGTCTGACCCAAGAGAATGGGATGAAAAGCAAAAGATGACCTATGTCAGCATGTTTGAGTTGCATGATCCTGTTTACCTTTACCCTACTATTATCCATAAAGTTTGAAGAAAATATTAAGCAATGAGAATAGACCAAAAAGAATTGCATACTTAAAGAGTGCTCTGGGACTAATTAGTCTGAACTATGCAAATTATAGTAGGAAGCATGTAAAGTTCTTCCATCTTCAAGAAGCTTTTCTGCTGCTCAGTGATTCTAACTGAAAAGTGTTTTCAAAGAACCTTGTGAACCAGGAAACCCTGGGGTTTTTACCAGCCAAGGAAAGGATTTCTCTTCTGCATCTTTACATTTTTCTTAATAGTTTATATTGTTACATTTTTCTTAATAGTTTATATTGTTACTAAAGATATTGAATGACATTTTTGCTTCATTACCATCAATTGTAGCCACGGGTTTCAATAGAATCAGTACTTCCACTACAGATTTTTCAGGCCAGAAAAGCAAGCCATTTTTTTAAATGATCATATAATCATAGAATGGTTTGGGTTTGCAGGGACTTTAGAGATCAAATATATTGTTAGCATATCAGATATAACATTAGCATATATCAACAATATTCCTGATTAACTATGCGGCAGTGCAGTTTTATTCAATATATTAATTTTCAGCAGTCATTTGGTGAGATTCAAGGGTTCCTGTACTTCAGTGAATCTTACATCTACATAAGGATATGCACAGCAACAAGCATGCAGAAAATGTATTTTCTCAGACTTTATGAAGCAACAACACAATATTACAGTTGTAGTTGCATGTATTTGTGTGTGCATGTGGCTGATAAACTAAGAATCTTTTGCCCGTAAGAAATCATGACATTACCTATGCAGACAAGACACATCCACAGAAGCTAGGGATATCTAAAAGAAGAATGGAGAAGCAGACCTTATAGAGAAAACCAGGTGGCATTTCTGAAGCTGCATCTTCTGCTGCAACAGGCTGATCCTGAGAAAGTACAGGCTGGAATTCTTCAGCAGGTTTCTGATAATTTCCAGCTTGGAAGGTTTCACTGAGAGAAGTGTCTGTTACGTGAGTGCCCATCTCTATTGTGGCATCTTTGGACTCATTCATGATGACTTTGTGTTCTTCTCCCTCCCCCTCATTGTTTGAGGCTGGCTCTATTACTACTGAAGGGATGCTGCTGACTTTTTCCTGGAGAAAAGAAAAAAAACAAAACCAAAAAACAACCCTCCCTCAGAAAAGAAATGCAAAGCTATTTAGTACTTTATTCCAAGCAGGAAAATACTATTGTTTGTTAATTGCATAGGCCATATATGGGGATGAAAATTTCTTTTATTCTCTACCATGAATTCTTAAGACAGAAAATAGTATTTGTGCAAGAATGTCGAGGCATAATCCCCTCCCTGTTATCACTGCTCCACTGAGTCTTCCTAAACCTACTTTACACATTATTGCACTAAATAATAAAAACTATCTGTAGGCAGCTAGGGTTTCATTTTCAGAGTTCCTGGAAATCACCACACCTTTTTCCTTTATTCTGCTCTTTAGTTTCAGCAGGTTTGAGTGAAGCCAGTAGTTCCAGTAGTCACTGTACTGTTTTTATTTGGAAATAGATGTCAGCAGGATAATAGTAACAGAAGGTTGTCCTAGGTTAAAATGTAAGATGTGCCCAAAGTATGTACTTTATTACCATCTTCATGAGCTGTTGAAACCAGGTGGGGCAGTGTTTCCCTTATCTGCTGCTAATGGCTCATCAATGCCTTGCC
>VZUI01089462.1:0-46825 GCA_013401135.1 Cettia cetti
CCTTCCTCCCTTCCTTCCTCCCTTCCTTCCACCCTTCCTTCCTTCCTTCCGCCCTTCCTTCCTTCCACCCTTCCACCCTTCCACCCTTTCTTCCGCCCTTCCTTCTCCTTTTCTTTACTTTTTCTCTCTCTCTCTCTCTTTCCTTTCTCTCTTTTCATCTCTTCTCTCTCTCTTTGTAATTTTCCATTTTTTTCAATTCAAAAGTGTTTTAAAAGAGAAAGACATTGACAAATAAAGTGGGACATGGGCTGTATAGTGAGCAACACGCTACCACACAATGAATTTTCATGTATATTTCTACAAACTCTTACCTATAACCTCTCAAAGCCGTTTTTATGTGAGATCTCTGAAGACACACAATAGCTTTCTGAGGTTGTTATTTTATTAACTTTTTTTTTTTAACCTGCATAATGACACATGAAGTTGAGGCTGTTGCCCAGATATGAAAGTTTTAGCATAGTGTTCCCAAGTGACTCTGCTTTGTACCTATCTTTCTGTGTGGTTAATCTGGGTCTAAATGCTAATCTAGTTGTGTAATATGCATCTCATCCTACTTTAGATACCAGAAAACTAGGTATTTGAGAAAAATTTATTATTCATGCTCCCACTGTGGTCAAGGAAGAGAGACATGCTTTCAAAGGAATGATTCTACTGTCTAAAGATGGGTATCAGGTACCTGAGACTTGTAGCATGAATTGCTCCCAGGAGATAAAAATTTACTGTAACTAGAGATGGCACTTTAGAAAACCAGGTCCCATTTGGGATTCACATAATTATAATGGAGACAGACATCATCCAAAAACTCATCAGTCAATGTCTTTATGATATCCCTCTCCTAAATTTGGAAATGAATCTCATAATGTAAATCTTCATACTGTATTTTGGTCACTGATTTCTAGTATGCTGGGATTGCAATGCACAACACTCTCTGCTTTCCTGACAAAATGGGAAAAAATAGTCCAAAAGTCAAATGCCTTAGGAGCTCTAGGAGTTCTATTTTATAAATACCAGAGTAGTTTTCAGATCAAATAGTGGCAGTAGAAAGACTGACTGCAGAACACTATAGGCCAGTGTGTTACAACCTGAATATGTATTAATGTATTAGCACAAGTACTGACACCTCCATACACACAAAATTAGTTCTGGCTATAAGCCATGCAAGTTATTAAGCAAAAAAGTAACAGCTGAAATGCAAAGCTGCACGGACCTGAGTTGGTAAACTCCACAATCTCACTTCTGTGAGGTGACCATTTTTATCAACTTTCTGAATCAGTGGAATAAAAAAAAGTAAGCACTGTTTCAGAGATTGATTCAGCTGAATATAGTATTAATTATTTATTGCAGCTCCTGATTTGTGAGAGTGTATTGCTCAGACTGTTTTTTCTGTCTTTTCTTTATGTTCTCTTCTCAATTACTTCTACATGTTTGAGACATTTAGATGAGAATTTAAATATATTTAATTTAAATAGTATGTTTTATCATCCTAGAGTACTTCACAAATTTAAGAACAGAAAGCAGAAATTCTAATCCAGATTGCAGCTGGTTTTCCTTCACATGCAGGGCCAGACTTTCCCCCGCAGGCATCCCTCCTCCCTGTTGCAATCCATGCAATCTTTTGACTGCAAAGAATATTACACACAAATACCACCTGGACAAAGAAGTGGTGAGAAAGAGAAAATATTGTATGCTGCTTTATTTGATATCAAGTGAGTGCTTCCTGCACAAGGGAGTGCATAAACAATCTTCTTTGCTGTATGCTGATATCATTTCCCTTACAACCCACACATAAAAATCCTCAAGGAGGTCACGTATATGTCTGTTTATATATGTGTGTGTATGTGTGTCTATACATATAGATGTGTTTACTTTCATCATTTAAAAGTAAAAGAAATAATAAAATACTAGAGAATTTTCCACAAGCTCTACTGTCAATAATGTGTTACAGTAACCCACAGCAGTTTAGGATGACAGTTTTCATTTGCTCTTGAAGTAATCAGCAGATTTTAGAGAGGTGAAATATTACAAACTCTTACAAACTGTTTAACAATGCTTTCATTAATTTCATTTGGCTATTATCTTTGATTATGATAGCTTTACAGACTCTTGCAAGTATGAATTTTGAATTTTCCCACTGACTGGAAAGTGTAACTTATAACCTTTTAAGGTTAACCTTAACTAAAAAGATAATACAAATAAGCTTATGCTTATAGACTTGTAGGATTTTGAGTCCAAGTGAATTAGTTTTATTGGCTAAGTATTTTCAATGTTCATTAAAGGAACACCTAACAGTAGCAAAAACTCAGGAGGTCATATTTGCATACAGTGTAATGTTCGTGTGGCTCCTCTGACAGATCCTTGGGTATTTCCTGTTGTATATTCCTCTGAACTGCACGAACAGATATTTCTAAATTAATATTTCAACTGAATAAAAACCCCAACCCCCCCAAAACAAAACCAGAACAAAACAAAATAAAACCAACAACATCAACAACAACAAAAAACCCGAAACAAACAGATTACTTGTGGAAATTAACTTTTCGAACTGTTCAAGGAAATATTTGTTTAATTTGGGGGTATTTGTGGAGATAGAGCTTTTCCTTGCATGAAGCTTAAGTCTGCTTTCAAGAAGGATAAATTGTCTTCCTTTTCATCTGCAAAACTAATCTGAAATGCATGTAGGCTTCAAAAATAAATAGACCTCTCACCTACCACTGCTGAACCTGGAATTCTTTCTACCAAGAACACTGCTTTTCTTGGTGAGATTCAGAGGGGAAATGTCCATTTATGCCAGTAGGATTTACACGTCTAAAATGTTTGTTGACACTTACAAAATACAAACTGACTGAAAACTAAACTCAAAGATGAGGTTCTCTGCCACAGGATTAAAGTAATGGGAGGAATCTGAATGGAAAGCAGCTGACACATTTTGGGCCAGCTGTCTGTAAATTGCCCCTTCTGTGCTGAGGTGCTGTGTGGTCTCTGCTTCACTGCGTCACACTGCAGCCATGCTACAAAGGCAAAGATGAAAGCCAATATTCAAATGAGGCCCGAAGCCGAAATACTATTTTTCTCCATTAGAGGGTGGTCCCTCCTCATCATGGTTCAGTTCCACTGGCAGCAGAAGACCTGCAATGCAGTGAGCTGCGTCGGAGATGACACATGAATCAGGAGATGTCTGCGCCCTTCCTCCTCGCGCCTTACGCTCCCTTTTGAATGTAGCAGTGAGAGAAAGGAGCGTGCATGGACACAGGCCAATTCCAAACGTACATGCAGTACCTGCTTTTATCCATACATTGTGTGTGCACACAAACGAGGGTACCCCACATAGGCACAGTTGTGCCTTGTAAAACAACTTAACATCAGTTTTGTTGTAGCATCTGGAGCTGAATTCACCATTGCACAATTTTTCTGCTGTCAATAACATCTAGTTGATTTCAGCCATGCTAATTAACTGTACACATTAAAAAAAAACAAAACAAAACAAAACAAACCCAACACATTTGGCACACGTATATAGGTGTATGCAAATGATGTAATAAAAATAAAACCTTAGCGTTCAGGTAAAATTGTGATTAGGAATTTGAAAACCAGAGAATATCAAAATGCTACTTGCCAAACAAATCTTGCTACACTCTCATGTGAGTCTGAACAATATAAAAAGCCTTTCACAACATGATTGCATTCATTATTGTAATACCCTAAATCTATGCAGGCAATTCTATTCATTCACTTTGTTTTGAAGATTATATATACATGAAGTAGAATTCTGCAATGTATTTTTACAGCTCAAATTCAATAAGAAGAAAAAATTTTCAATAGAATTTCCTACAATAAAGCATACTATGAAATAAGTACTGCAATGAAATATAAGAAAGAATTGCTGCTGGCATAATGAAACCACTTACACTTTGTATTTCATTAGCTTAATAGTAGTGAACTGTCTCATTCACAGCATTGTCTATGACATTGTACATGACATATAAAGCTCACAGAAAAGGGCTTTGAAGTTTTTTTTTGTTTGTTTGTTTGGTTTTTTTTAAATTATAAAGCCCCCAGAATTTCAATAAAGGACAAAATAAAAAAAGCTGATTTCCAAAGGAAGTTTGGACACTGAGTACTCATGAAAGCAGAGTGCTGCAAACAGATAAAGATGGAAGTGCCAGGTAACAATGTTTCTGTTTTAAATTGACATCGCTCCATTACAGCACTTGGGACTGGCAGAGGGTCTGCTCCCTCAGCACAGCATGCGACTGTGAGCACACTGAATTCTACAAGAGTAATCTGCCGTCAGAACCAGTGAAATAGTGAAATGCACACGTATTTAAATATTCCTGATCAAGAACATAGTATTTGTCTCCTCCCAGAAACAAGCTTTAACTGCCAAGCAAACAGTTCTGTTTTCTGAATGTCAGTTTTATTGTCTAGTCTACATCACTCAGCTGCAAGTCCAGAGAGTGTGTCCCCTATGAACACTTATGTGAGGATTTTTCATAAGGCTGTCATAATCCCTCACCTACAAACCGAGAAGCAAATGCCAAAGGTTTTGTTATGCTTAGAGACACCTATTCAGAAAAGACACCAATGGAGAATAGGCAATTCTTTTATGCCTCTCTATTATTCTCCTTCATTGTTATGCTAAAAGAGAGTTTTCTTATGAAATATTTTCTAGATCTCTGCCAGCAAAAATAAACAAGAGACATACCTTTGCCTCAATAATTCTGTATGGTCAGATTTTGAGAACTAAAACAATCTTTTCAGGATTTTTATTCAGCCTTCAGATTTCAATATGCATGGCATATAGGCTTGCTATCCATCAGCTCAGCCTGACTGTGAGCCTCAGACCTAACAAAACTGCACTTTAGAAACAGCAAATTAACATTTCCTTGTAGACAGTATGGCAAAGCAGCAATAATTTTTGAAAAATGTAGATCTCCACAGTGCACATTACAAAACAATTTGTGTGGCAAAAGTGTAGAGCAGTGATTTTATTAGAATAAGACCATTCTTATGCAGTGAAAGACTCAGACAGCTGTTGTATTAACAAAGCTTAATATTCCTTCGTTTCCCATGCAAGCCTATTTTTCAAGGCCATAATGTCCCCAGTCCACCAAGTTACATTTAAAACTACCTGGAGAGCATTTTCACGCAGAGCTTGTGTTACTCATTCTACATATGGTGTGAAGTTCACAGATGAGAAATGTGAGTGCCTAAAATAAATACTACATGAAACCTGAGAAGCATGAGGGCCCTTGGGAGTTCAGCAAATGAAATGCCTATCAGTCTCTGACACAGCAGACGCTCC
This sequence comes from Cettia cetti, assembly GCA_013401135.1. NCBI lineage: Eukaryota > Metazoa > Chordata > Aves > Passeriformes > Sylviidae > Cettia > Cettia cetti. Next base: position 5,303 of record VZUI01089462.1, read on the forward strand.
CTACAATTGGCAGCTTCATGCTTCATTATGCATGGATCAGATATATAGGTATGGCCCCAGGCAAACTCCCTGGTTTAAAGGAGAGGTGCATGCTGGGGAAAGGCAAATGTCATTTGCCTGTGAATTTGAAAGATGAGGGGAAAAGGGGAATAGTGTTGATTAACCAAATGTATGAGGGATTTGTTTTTGTACCGTTTATCCTAGAGTTTCCTCAATGAAAGTTGTTTCCAGCATTATATGTGTTGCACCTTTGATGTTTTGTGGATTTAACAATGTCTAAAAATGCAATTATTCTTGTCCGTCCAGCTGAACAGGTCCAAAACAAAAACAAGCAGTCAGGTTTTTTTACCTCCAAGAAGAAAAATAAAATATTTTTTGCTGCCTTTTGTAACCTTTGTAATATAACCTATGTTTACAATGAAAGGTCAGCAGACAGACTTGCTGAAATTCTACAGATTCTGTTAAACATAATCAAAACATATCATGCTGCCTTAATGAATAAAAACTATCATAGAGACTCAGCTACTGCAGGATGTTAGTTATGGGTATTTCCTGTACAAGAAAAAAACCCCAAACACCTAGTAACAGATCAGTTTGCTTCACATACATGTAGTTCTAATTAGAAGAAACAGTGAAAATAGTAAATCCATCCTGATCCACAATTAACTGAGGTGTAAGAGAGAAGAAGGAAAGAATAAAGGAGAAACTCATTACTGACAATCTCTTAAGAAAGCAAAAAAGATTAAAATGTTTGTGGGAAAGAAAACTGTATTTCATAATTCCTGAGAAAATTATGACCCTGAGGGATCAACTGAGAAAAAGTGCTACTGAGTGTTGGTGTGTCTTAATGAAAAACCCTCTTTCCTCCTGCAGTGTTTCCGTTCTGAGATTTCAGTCATGCCATGTTCTGTCAATTAAGCTTTAAAATATAATTGTAAAGCTTTTTTCTATCATACCAGTAACAATCATGTCAGATTTTCTTTGAAATAATTTATATATGTGCATACATATACATGCACACATTTATTTACATACGCTTTTATGTAAGTATGTATCTCTGTGTGTCTGTGCATCTTTTTCACTGCAAAAATTTCACGGAAGAATGGCATGGAATTGTTTGAAGCCTAAAAACATAGATAAAAATAAAGAAAACCAAGTCTGTAAAACTGAGACTTAAGAAGATAAGCCTTCAGCAGCTGTAACAAATAGAATGACAGAGAAAGAAAGAGAAAAAGAATGCCACTAATGTCTCTCAATGCTCTCTCTGAGTGTTCAGACAAGTTATGGCTAGGAATGTAAAACTTGAATTTAAAGAAACTGCATCTGGTGGAGATTAAAAAGGATAAAGAGGAGAAAATCGGTTTGATGTACACTTCAAAATGCTGCTCATAATATAGTTTGTTCTATTACTTGAAAAGAGAGTATCACTGTTCTTTTATGTCTACTTTTTAATCCTATGCTTTTAAAGTATCTTTTATTTGCTCCTATTTGAGGTGAATTGCCTCACTTCAAAAACTGAAATCTAGTTTGAGGATTTTGACTTTAGAGTGGCTTTCTTTGAATATTCTTCTGAAGTTATATTTTATCCTCCATTTTAACAATTCTCAGGTTTTACTGGGTAGTTGTGAATACAAGGTCTTCCACAGTGAGAGTCACCTGCAGGCTCAAGAATGGATATTTTATCCTAAAGCTGCCAATGTGTTGTGTCAGGAAAGAGATATTTTCTCAACTTTGCTGAATTGTAAACATGAATATTGTCACACTGAGTCATGTAAGCACAAACCTCATTTTATTGCTATTTTTCTATCCCACACCATGACTCTATCATTAGCTGCTGCAGGGAAAAAAAACCCCAAAAACTTAATTTTGGTCAGTTTTGGAGATTGTTAGAATTTTGAACGTGAACATCACTACCTAATTGTGAACTCCCAAATCCCTCTGAAATCAATTAGAATATTTATCTGTTGGTAAACTATTTAGTCTTTTCTTAACAAGATGATAGAAAGAACAAAAAAAATTGAACTTCTGTAATACATCATTGAATGAAGACCACTAAACTAGATTCAAAGGGCAAGAAATCCTTTTTGAGCAAAGCATGACAATCCTAATGAGTTGCTTGAAAGAATTGAAACAAAAGCAGAGGCTCCCTTGGACTTAAAGGGACCTTGGCTATGTTAGAGTTTTTCATAAACAACTACAGTGAAATTAGGAGTTTTCCTTTTATGACTTTGTGTTCAGCTATTCTGTAAGGTCTTGGTGATAGTTTCAATTCTTTTTATTCTGTTTTTTAGCATCACTTTGCTTGGTGATATATTGGTAGATGACCAGTACCTGCAGTTCAGATAGAGAAACAATAAAATGTAAAGAGAAACTATGAAGTCATTGAGGCATGACCATCTGAGACTTGCTGCTTCTCACCAGATTAATTTATAAGTTCATAATTCACACATATATTGGATAAGATCCTCATCCTAATTTAAACAGATTGGTGCTTGTCTTTCAAGTAGACGTAAATTGAATCCAACATAAAACCACTCTACACTGCCTTTTTCCTATAAAGCATCCTCAGTGAAAAGGGAATTCAGGCTATTATAAGAAACAATTTTTTGAATTTTTATATTTTATTTTAACTGAAAAAAAAAAGAATTTTACTACCTTTAATTTCTCAAACTTCTTTAGCATGCTTCAACTCAGAGGCATATATGTTAGTAGTGTACAAATTTCATTATCAAGAGAAAAAGCACAGATATTTTGGCGTTTTAGAGGTACCTGATTCAGTTCAGCCAATCAGCTTCATCTACCACTTTGTTAACAGTCAAGTGTTAACAAACAACGAACAACAAAAAATTTATATGCAGTAAACATACTCATAGATTCATATGTTATATGCTGGGAGAATAAAATGGTCATCTAATATTTAACCTATTTTTTTAAACAGTAATATTTTTTTCCCTACTGGAAACCTATTCCAGTTTTCTGGATACTATTTTTTCTCTCATAACAGAGACACCAACCATGATGGCATAAATTGGCACAAATACAACCGGAGAGAGCACCAGCCAGCTGACATTTGTTTATGTCAGTACAATGTACACAGCTGTCCATGCCATACACAGCACACCACTTTTACAAATTTTAACACAGATGACTTTAAGACAATAAGAATTGATTTGTGGAAGAGTGCAAGACCTTTATACTCCTAAGCTACCACGTCTGGTTGTCTTCTTTACAACTCTTAATATTCAAATACTGGACTTCTCCCTCCCATACAGGAAACCCGGCCACATCTCAGTTGTTGACACCTGCAAGACTCAGCCACCTGTATGAAAAGACAGTGTCCCACAAAAATGTACTCTTAGGCCTTATTGTGTATTTCAGTAACGCTCAGGTTTGGTTAAAAAACCCAAAATCTTTCATCTTGACTAATTTTAAGCATGATTTCAGCAGAAAATGTTTGAATAGATTGTCCCATTTTGCTGAGAAATTTGAGGTTTGACCCTGCTTTATATCCTTTGTGCAAGCAATCCATCAGTTATTATCTTCCTCCACTGTCCTCAGAAACCGTTTTTCTTTCTTTTTTCTGACTCATGCTTTTTTCTTTGAGGTTTAGAGTGTTGCTGGTTTAGACGGATGCATGTGACTGGCACTGTGAACTGAAATGAAGGATGGTTACATGCTAACAAGAGCACCCTTCTCACTCCATGTTTCACACACAGCAGCAGCAGCAAGTGATTAATGGAGTGGCTGGAAGGAAGGTCTGTGTGGATGGCTGAAACCATCCTGTGCTGCTGTCAGGATCCAGGGAGAGCAGCAGAAAAGCATCTACCTATATTTACATCTCCCTGTACTGCCTCAAATATTTACTGTGTACCCTTTGCCACAGTTTAGCCCTATTCAATAATTTCACTCTCTCCTATTCTCACTTCTCCTTCAGATATCTGCTTTTTCTTCTATCTCTCTATAACCTTTAACCTTTGCTGCTACTTCCCAGTGTGCAGATATATAGGGTGAGGTTTGTCTATGAGCCAAAAGCAAGCACTAACCAGGGGAAGCCCAGCTCTCTTAAATTGTGAATGTTCATGGTTCAGGTCACAATATAAATTACTCTGCTTTTATAATTGCTTTAACTGCCCCAGTACTACTTAAGGAGAAGATGACTGGAAGGGTAATGGGATCAGCCATGGCAACTGTGCATACAGGGGGATCCTTAGACAAGAAGGACAAGATGATACCGAAGATGCTTTCAGCTCAAAGACCAGCTGTTTCCCTTGTTTAAAGCTGCAACTGGAATCACTAAAACCTGTCATACATTATGAAGGAAATAAGTTTTAATCTTTTTCATATATAATTTGGGAAGTACAACTCATCTTTTCATGCAGCCATCATCCTCAAACATGCTGTCCCTGTCCTGGCCCCTTTGATGTGAGCTCAGCTCAACAGCATTGCAACATGCACAAACACCTACTCTGCTGCTTTGTGACTGGTGACCATGGCTCTACAGTTCCTGATTTGCAGACTGAATCACCTTTTCATAATTGAATCAGAAACAGTTAAAATGAAGTCATCAATTTTCCTAATAAGTAGAGTGAACTTGCCAGATCCCAACAGCTGGATTTCCTTTTAATGTTTTATTATAAAATATAAACTTCCCTCAAACTGGAAAAAATGCTTATTTTCATCCTTCAGTATTAAAACCTGAATGACTTTCTGAAATGTCAAGTTTCACAGTGTGACTATTACTTTACTGACAATCTTCATGCAGAATATGCAGAATCATGGTCACAGAATTTCTGCTAGAGGAAGCCAGACTTCAAAGAAATATCCTTGCCTCAGACTGGAAAAGATTTTAAGGAATGCCATTAGAAGTGAGTTATTGTCCATTTGCAGATTGACAACCTTGCAAACTCAATAATCTTGGCAAAATTCCCTTAGGTTCTGCAGTAATCTTCATTAATGTTAACTTCTGTCTTCTGTTCTCAATGTACAACACTGAGAGAAACTGTTGGGGAGGATGAGGCAGCATTTCCTATAAGAAACAAACATTCTTTTTACCAAGCTAAATAAAGAAAAGACATTGTTTTGCAGAGATCTACACTCCAAGGGTTTAAAAATATATAAACTGGACAAACATTATATTATGTCAATGCCATTTTAGTCACTGTAAAAGAGGCAGTAGCCATCCTTTCCTGTTCAGAAGGTCCTTTCCTTGGTTTCATGTTACTTCTCTGATAATGTATGAAAATATTTTAGCTGTTAGTTTCAACCTTGTTTCAGTTGCATTGATGTATGATCCCAAATCAGCACAATTCGGCATGTTTTGAAAAAAGTGTCATTCAGTTAGACTGTGAGTGTGAAGGGAGATTAAAAGAGAATGGAAAAAAATTATACCCTTTTTAATGAGGTGTTGTTTTTCTGCACAAATGACAAGGGTCTCTCATGGCAGCTGACATCAGCAGAGATGTCAAACCTCTCTGTTGAGCAAAACCCTGTACAGGATACAACTTGCACTTCTCATTTACGAGCCTTGTTAAACCTCTCATCAGTGACACATACACTTTTGGTAATAAACTAACTTCTGCAGCAAAAGTTAAATTGCCTCTAGAATGTAGTGAAATGAAAAGTATTTTACTAGTATCAGCATGAATATTATGAATTTAATTTGCTAAGCTGCTGTGAGATGTGTTTAGGGAAATCTACTTCCAGGTCTTTAGAAAGAGCTTTTGTCATTTCCCATGATATGACATTACAGTAACTGGAATTACACTGTGTATAACATTGGAAATGGATGAATAATCATTTACTCATTAGAACTCCAGAATGATGTATCTTTGTGGGGTAGTTTGGAGACTGTTGCTCAAGAAATTGTTTCAGTGATCCTTAGTGCAAAAATGCTACTGCCTTAGAAAACTTCACTGGGGTTTTCCTCTTTGCTAATGCATACATTGACATTTCATGAATATATAAGAATTCTAATATGATAGAAGGCTATCCATGAAAACAACTAGTTCACTCAGGTTAACAGGCTGTCCTTGACAAGGGATTTGCCAAAGTCTTCCCTGTATGAAAGGCATTTTTTTCTCACATCACCCATGATAAGTACTCTGAATCCTCTCAGAATCCAGGCTGGTGGTAGAGGTGATCTGCTTGTCTGCAGAAAGCACCTGCAGAGATCTCCTGACACTGTGTTAGTGTTGACATGTCCTGGCCACGACAAGAAGCCAAGCAAGTCCTAATACAGCACAAAGAAGTGGAGAAGACACAAGAAAGAAGAATCTTCCATTTTCAACTTTCCAGCCCACCCTGGGCCTTTGAGGTGTTTTTCCTATCTTCTCAATAGTAAAAATACTGGTTACTAACAGCTGAAAGACAAATAAACAAAAGATATTTGAAAAAAACCTATGAAAAATACCTATGACAAAACTAACAGTGGGGCCAGTATTAAGGAGTACTTGTGGGCAAGGCTGTTCTCAATTACTGCTGGGTTTGCCACCAACTCCTTTCAGTTCCTCACAGAAGAGTGACAAATCTGACAATCTGGGTCAACCCTGACCACATTAGGGGTCCTTCCTTATCTAAAGACTGCCTTGAAACCAATATCAAAGATGTTTTGTTCTGATTTTTTTGCTTTCTGAGCTGAATTACTGGATTACACTGTGATGGGAGGGTAGCAAATCACTTAACTGAAAACAGAAGAGAGAACAGTCAATGAGTATGTCTCCAGCTTTAAACTGATACTTTGCTCGTGACGTAGTGATGGCAAGCTCCTGATAATCCAGAACCTTTCTGTTTCCTGTCCATAGGCTGCCTGAAAAATAAAATCACTTAGCCAGACCTAAGTGATTTAACCAGAGCTAAGCTCTCTGGTTCTCTCCTTGTGTCCCCAGACTCTGCTTTTGCCTCTATGAAGTCTCTACACTATTTTTTTTTTTAATTTTATTTTTATTTTCATTTGAAATATCTCCTTAATCATTATCTAATCGTCCGAAACCTTTCCCATGCCAGACCTGCTATGCTTCACCACTCTAAAATAACAACCATCCCCAGGACTTACACCTTTGTCAAAAACACTGCTCTTCTGCTTCAAATCTGTGACATCCCATCTTCCTATTACAGTAACATAATTCCTAAGTTCACCAAGATCCTCACTAGTACCCACAGATCTTCCAGTGCCTTTCTCAATCCACAGATTTAACTTTCCTTCATTCCTATAACCTAATGAGGCTTGCTACTGATGCCCTTAAGAAGCACATATGGTTAAAGTCCATTTCTCTCCGTCAAGATGTTTCTCTCTTAGGAGTCCCACCTGCAAAGGCTGAAGTGTGGCAGAATTAGTGACCTTGTACAAACAAAACCTTCTTAGAAAATATTCTTGCATCTAAATATCAACAGATAAAAGAGTTGATGCAAAAGAACACAAAATTAGGGAAATGAAAATGTAAATGCTGTCAGGGCCAGCCTGTTTGCATTCCCCAGCACAAGAAGGACAGTTGTTCTTAAGGAAAGAAGGACGGTAGAGCAATGAGCTCATCCAGAGATCCCCTGCTGGGGGTGGACCTGTGCTGGAGGCCCTGTTGGAAGGATTGCAGGAACAATGTTTGGAAGGCCCTGAACAATGATAACTATTGTATGAAAGATTTGATGGCTCAGATTCAGAAGTGTTTACAATAATACAGAGCACAGGCACCTCCTGTAAACCAGCTGACTTGCAGCAACCCATCCTCCCAGACCATTAGTTCCTTAATGAGCCTAAGTGCACACTTTGAGTACCACTTTTAGGTAAGAACTATTGCCAGATATTTTATTAAAAAAATTATTGGTTCAGCACTGGAAACTCTGTTAGTTTTATTATAGTTTGGATGTAGTAACATATTTTCTTCAAAGCTGGATGAATGCAAGAAAGAATAATTTTGAATACTTCAGCCAAATTCATAAATACTCTTCATCTGCTTTGTGATAGCCTGAAGTTATAAAGCAGTTATTGACCAGTCACAGCACAACAGACATCACAGACTTACTGTTTCCTTGCAACATTGGACTGACACAAAATAGTCAGGACCTGCCAGTTAATCTCACTCTTTAGTCATGTTATCATTTCAGTTCATCTACACCAGGTCTGAATTTTTCAGTGTTCACAGAACTGTATGATTTCGCAACCGATTTGAAAACATTCATATGACACAGAGATATCTGAGGTACCTGGGTTCAGATCACAAATAAGAGTGCTAAAGACTTTTCAAGTCATTTGTGTACAATGATGAGATTCACTCCACTATAACAAATTGCTAAATTGCAGGAACGTTCTATAAAAGTAAAAGACAAAATAACAGCATTCTATATCTGTAAGTACTACTCAAACAGCTCTAAATTCTGTATAGCTCATACTGTGGTATTCAAGCTTTATGGGCTTCCAGAGAGATCTGCAGCTAGAATTATTGTTGATCTTTACAGTATGTCTCCTGACACTGAAAATGATGTGTACTCATATTTAATTTTAATGGCATTGAAGATGATACTTATGCTGCTGTTATAAGTATTGTCTTCAGGACTCACAGAGCTTAAGACTGGATCAGAGCTCCCATTTAAATATCAGTGCTAATGCTGCTAATACTGATCCTATTAAGCTGCATATAAACTGCTTTAGACAATTAAAAGATACACATCTCTTCAGTAATAGAGTTCAGTGTTCCTTTGGACTGCTGTGTCCAGCAATATCTAGGTTGCTCTTTGAAGACAATACATTTGCCCTTACATTTTCTTCCTTTCTAGGAAATTATTGTAAATTATTTTTTCCACAGAAAAGAGCAGCTTTCAGAAAAGGGGATTGTTTGGATTGAATTTTACAGTTCTAGAGAGCTTCAGACACTTGCCAGACAGATAAACATGTTTCAGACCTTATCAAGCTTTCTGAAGTGTGAGAGTAGACTGGAACGGTAAAGATGGGATGAGAGATCTCTGGAGTCGAGACTGGTCTTAGAGCATGCAGTTTATTGCAAGGGTCGTGGGTGAAGGGTCTGAAGTGTTTGATAACATTGTAGCATCTTTAAAAAATCCAGATTCATACTAGATTTTATTACAGTCTCAGTATGTGTAGATAGGGATGACATTTCAGTAATGTTTCTCTCACAAATCCTTAGTTTATGGGTTGCATGTGCCTTCAAGGACAACAATGTTCATTTCTTAAAGGGGAAGAATATGCAATGAAAACATGGTATGACAAGTTATTTTGAAAAAAAAAGCAGTTCGACCACCTCAACATTTATTTGGGAAAGAACTGCATTACTAATATCCACAGGAATCTCACGGAAGTCTGTCTCGCACAGAGGAATGATGTACCTCGCCACTTTCCACTAAGTGCCAAAAAGGCAATATCTTCTTTGGCTGTGAGATAGTGCTCAGACTCCCCACTTTGAGTGCAGACTGCTGTGGGAGCCTGGACCTCTGCACAAACAAATAACTGAGTTACTGGGTTGGAAAGGCCCCCTCTAACTTCTTCCCCTTTTTATCTTATCTGTTTTGTACCATTTCAGGTGTGCAAGAAAAATGGTTGGGTTAGGCGTGGTCTCAGCAGTTCCACCAAAACTGTCAGATGAGGACCAAAGCAGCAGACAGCTATGCTGAATGCATGGACCACAGATAAACCAGTATCATGGGTGGGTCAGGCTGCATTTATTGAAGTCCCAAATATATTGGAGTGCAAAGTGTGTATGAACTCTTTCACAGCAGCTGGGCCTGCTTTGGCTTTCTTCTTAAGCTTATCGGCTTCTGAAAGTTCCAGATTATGGTCCTTTCTTATTTATTTGAAAAACATAGTGAAAAGAAAGAGACTCTGAAAAACCTGACGACATTATAGTGACAAAATAAAGTCATAAGTCTGTTACGTACTTTTGTTCTCAATTGAGAAAACGTCAGTTACACTTGTGTCTGAAACCCTGGGTGGTCAGAAAAATTACAGGCATCAGCATTGCAGGGTGAAGTTTCTGATGAGATTATTTTCTGGATGTTTTAGAATGTGATTATAAATTCCCTGTACTTGCTAGCCCCCATTTTTAGTCATTAGAAAGCAGTGATAATACTGAAATGCAAAAGATCATATTCAAAGAGTCTCGTTACCTGTCAGCAGTGCTGTGTGGAACCTTTGGAGGAATGATGTAAGGGAATTGTAAATGTATATCATACTGGGAATGCTGAGACAACTGCCATCCCCTGCCTATGGGAAAATATTTGAACATCATTTGTCAGCATCTTCTGTACCTTTTGAGGATACTGAACAACTGAACAAACTTCTAGTCTGGGCATTTCTAATTAGATGTGCAGCACAGAGATATTCCACAAAAGCGTATTTCATAGGAAACTGCACAGCTTTTCTAGCAAAACTGCTAGCAAAACTGGCAGTTAGCTGATCAATACTGGTTAGCTGGTACATAACTTGAAATAATTTGTTTGCAATATCTCAGATCTCAAAGAAAGATACTGGGACAAAACAATTAAGAATTTAAACCAGAGAAGACATTGATACCTAAAATGGAAAGGAGATGTATGAAAATCCTAACATGAGGTACAGCCATTTGAAACCTGAGAAGTCTGAACTCCAAACCAGTTATTTTTTTTTTCTCTTTTACTCCTAATTTCCTGAATTACCTAGAGGTACACATTTGTTGATGCTCAGAATTTGTTTTGTCCTGGAAAAATTATCAGAAGGCATTTGGCACATCCTTAAGCTATCTAGCTGTGAACCAGAATATGTCTTTACCCTTACTGCTTTTAAAAGTCCAAAGAGCTTTGCAATCAGAATTTAGAAAACATACTTCTCTCAAACCTATATGATACACTAGGCTGTAATTACAGGTGCAGTGGTATTTCAGCACACATACATACATTCCTGTCTAGATTTTGTCTGTTCATTTCTTCCTCTGTGGCCTAACAAAAAAGTGAGCATTATGAATTATACATTGTTCCCCATCTCTTATAAAATGGGTTGCAAAATGATCTTTGGAACTACTGTTTTACAAGTTACTTTATTGCATGTTCATGCTGTTAATGCTACATCATCCACAGACTAAGTGATGTCCCATCACCAGAACTTGAAAATGCCTGTTCTAGAAGAGCTTGAGTGGAACCACTGCCCTGTGCTGCTTTCACCAGTCATAATTGCAGAGACCAACAAAGTGACCCAGAGTGAAAAGGAATCTTCCCTGCAGCCCCCAGTCTGCTGCCAAGACACTAGAAAGAATTGATGGTTCTCCCATAGCTGCAGTTGTTCCTACCAACTAGCTGATAATGCCAGTGTGTTGGTTATTCTCAAGCTAGGTGTTTCCCTCCAGCGAAAGTGGCTTTATGTCACCTTCAGAGGCACACAAATAATCCTATATTCCAGTCTGTAGGAGGCAGACAACCACTCTGTGGGGAGTATGGTGCAAACAGGCATCTACAAATCAAAATTTTGGAGTTCTCCCCAAGGTGGTCATGTGGGTTCCCCTCATTGTGCTAGTGCTATCAGAGTGTCCCCATGCTACAGATCTAGCCCTAATCTTCTTTGTTCAGAAATGAGAGATTTTCCAAATACTATCACAGACATAATTAACTCATACAATTTATTGCATCTTTATTTTGAAAACTTGGGCACAGTACCATTTGCATAACAATGTCATTTCTAAAAAAGATACTTTTTATCCTTAAGTAAATACCATTCTGAAGGTGTGCTTATGCATTACACAGGCAACAAGAAATCTGTAGCCACCAATTTGTTCTAAACTATCAGTTCAAGGCATCAAAATTGTCTTGGACTAATCTTGTTTTGAAAAAAAAATATTTTCTTTAACCTGTAGCAAGTTCATAAAATAAACTGTCATTAAAAAGACACATCTTTCCAAGTTTTCAGCTTTATTGCATATCTGAGTTGGAAGAAATCTGAAACAGGGATAAAAGGTCCATCCTGTAGGAATAAATTTTAATTATGTCATCTACCAATCTTTTACTCTGCCAGAACAGTCTAGTGCAATCAGAACTGGGTGTTCTTTTAGCCTACTGGATCCCTGGAATCACATGATAAACTGGACCAAATTCAAAACTCAAGTTTTCTTGCATTTGAGTGCTCTTATCCTCAGGAGAAAGAAATAGAGATATAAAAAATAAAGAAAGAAAAATTTTCTTTGAGTTAAAGAACACCAATAATACAAGTCTGTTTATGGAAACATCTGAGACTAGAGAAGAGAATATAGGACTGTCCAAGGACAAAGCCAGGCTGTGACTTCTGATTATGGGAGCACGTGAAACCATTTATTACTGTCATTAAATAAAAAACTCTACAAGTGTGAAAGTGGAAAAAAGACCTTGTAAGTAATGTAAATGATGTAAAGGAACTCAAAATGCATTGAAAAAATTAGTCACTTTGGGCCCCAGAACCAAATACTTAAAAAACAAGTGAGTTTTGCACTGTTATCAATTGATAAATAAATCTCACCTTGTAAGCTAAAGGTGAGGGAGCAAGTTCAGGATCTACTGATCTGCTACAATGATAGTCCCAGAAATTACCCATTTCTTCCCATGTCTCATAAGAGATCTCCAGCTAAAGCATTTTCCCTGATTAAAACAACAGGGCAAATAAAAAATGGAATTGAAATGGGATTTCATTTTCTTCCTCAGCCTTCTCCAGAATCTGCTTGAGGAAATACACAAGACTGTCTATCTGTCTCTGTGTGAAAACTGACGGGGTAAACAGGCTAATCTGCTCCAACCATGCCTTTTACAATCAGAATCTCCTGAGGATTGCACACACTTTTTCCACCCTGTTTCTTCTGAAATTGAGCACTCGTATTACACAGACAATCTGCATTGAATTAGTGGCAACTCTGAGCAAGCACCAATCCAACTAATTTAGGCAAGTCTGCTTGTCAGTTTTGTTTTTTAAATCTCTGCAATAACACTTGTGCCCCTTGCAGCATTGCCTGGGGCTGCTCTCTTAGTTTGTTAGGCTTTTTGGAATAGTATGCCCACAACACGGCACATTCAAGCATGAAGTTGTTTAGCTATAACTGTTTCAATATCAGCATTCCAATCCTGACCTCTTTCTTTCCCAAGCAGCAGAACATGGTAACTCACAAAATACCACAGTACCTTGACAGAGTTTGTCATGAGAAGAAACTGTGAATCTTTATAGCCAGGACCTTTACCTAGAGGAGAACACTTATCCAGAATGAGTGATGTGGGGAGCAGCAATATTTCCTTGCAGGGATTCCATCCCCACCAACTGACATCCTAACATGTGGCCACATCTTTTGCATGGCTGTGCCACACGTTGCTGAGGGACAAGATTTACAGGGCCATCACATACTAAGTATGGTCCCCCTGGGAAACTCCACTGAAATACCAGATTTATCAGGTTATTTGAACCATGGTCTGACAGAATTTGCCTTCTGTGCCAAAAGGTTTTTGGTGATTCTCCTGCAAATAAAACCTGCTTTGGAAGACACATAAATTTGGGGGTTATTTTTGTGTTAGAGAGACAAAAAGACACATTCTTCTCTCTTTTTTCTTCTTTCCTTTCTCTTTGGCTAGTATTTTTGTATTTACTGTTTTCATGTCTCCATTCTGTACTCTTAGTTAAGGATGTTAAACATCATCCTACTAAGATTTAGGTGAATTCACACAGGAGAGCAGGAATGCTTCAGGTGTCTCCCACAATCATGCTTCAAGGACCTGTGCTCTATCTGTGTACAAAATTGTGTTGTATCCTGGACAATGCAGTCCTGAACTTGAATTTTCCCATACAGAGACGTGCTGGAGGGCAAACAGCCTGAAAAAGGTCCACATCTGCTTTTCCAGGGCAGGGAAATCCAAGTTCACAGGCTTGAAGCTATCTGCAAACAGGTCAAGTTAATAACATTCAAAGCAAGCCAGAGGGCTGCCTGCTCATCTTGCTGGCTCAACCATAAGTGTGTCTTGCCTGACAGTATAAACTTTGCTCCATTGCTTCTCCATTCCTGATTAACTCAGGTCCCTTTTCAGTGAACTGGCACATGAAGATCCTCTTCAGAAGTAGACAGATTGTTCTGAGAGCCTGGGTAGTAACTGAAGCAGCAGATGAGGTGATTTGGTGAGTGAGGGCTGTTGTAATTCTTGGCCATCTTTGAGACTCAGCAACCAAGAGTGATTTTTAGGTTATTAATCAACTCAGGGACACATAAAAGCAAAATATATCAAGCATTAGAGAGCTTTATTTCATCAGAGATTTTTCCTATATTATAATGATTCTGTGTCGTAATTAAAACCTTAAATAGAATTTACTTTCAACAAGGTTTGACTCTCTGTGTAATTGGTTTTGACTGACTGCAGGCTGACAATGCTGTAGGGCCATCACAGTAGGTGGAAGGATATTTCTGTACTCTACTATTTTAAAAATCACCTTTTCTATTTATTTACACCCTATCATATTATTTTACTTCATGTGATTGGCATGATACATTGAATAAAATGAACAATTGGATGAAGATATATATATTTCATTATTACTCAAAAATATGAGTAAACAGAGATAAAGAAAACATGTCAGCTTGTGAATGGCAAAATGTGTCCTTTTCTTACTCAGTTTTTTCCAACAAAGAGTCACAGCCCTCCACAGACAATATCAATGAAAACTCTAGGAGCAAATTGCAGTAAACCAGTAAAAGATACAGACATGTCCTACCTGCTTTTATATATGTATCTTAGGGAACAAACTTGCAACAAAATGACTTTGTAGGCTAGCAATCTGTCAACATGCTTAGCAGGCATCCCATGAGGAATTTTATGGGACATAACAGATGCCCCTGCCACCAATTCTTCAGTGTCAGTCACACTAGCAAGATGAAAGTTGTAGGAGGCTTCCCTACCAGTGCTGCTTTCATGTGTTATAGGAATATGTCCCTTAGAAAAGAATTCAGAAAAGAGCAAAATTGAGAAACTGGCTTCCCTTAAGACTACATATGAGAAGCATTCTTCAGCCAAGATGCCACATACATTAAGGTGGTTATATACAGGGGCTGGTGATAGCTGCCCATTTGTGAGAATGAGACAAAGTATTACTTTCCCAAAAGTAGGCAGACTGCTTATTATATTCAACTTGCTGTCTGTGTCTTGTGGCAGTGCCAGTGACAAAGAAAATTGCCTGGGTTTGAGCCATTTTGGAACAAGAAATGAGGTAAACAATGACATTAAAAAGTAATTCCCTGAAATGACTTTTCTTTAAGTAAGCCATTTTAATATACTATTCTGCACATGTAGATTGTGTGGTATAGTCATAAAAGGCTCTTGCCTTGGATTACTTATATTATTTGCTGGACTTTTCAGGCTGTTAGTATAACTGGTATATAGTCAAAGTGGCAAGGCACAATTATTTTAGTAGATTGATAAATCTATCAAGCAAAAGACCCTGAGGTTTTGAAGCTTCTGGTGTAACCATCTTCACAGTACAGGGCATGTTGGATTTTTATATTACTTGCAATATATATTCTAAAGTAAAATACATATAGTTAATTTGAATGCAGCATGAACTGAAATCCAAGGAAGTCAAGAAAGGCACCAGTAACTTTTAAGAAAGTATATCCTTTCCAACATAGGTAATGGGTCTGAAGTCTTTTGCCCGTGGCATGGTACAATCCCCTACAGCTGGGAAGGCTGCAGTGGGGGAGCTCTGGTGACTGCACCCACTGGAGCAATAACTAGCTGACGGACCACACCCAAAAAGTAGAGATTACGCACCTAAATCTGAAACTGGACTTTTGGTACACAAGCTCAAAATGACGTGGCTCTTGAAGACCTACTTGCACACTAGACTGTTTACTTTAAATATCTAATCAAGTGAAAAAAACCAGTATCCAACATTTATGCCTTATGACTGCATTCTCAACTTACTGCTCCTGTAAAAATTTAATTAGGAAACTCAGTAAAGAAATGTTATTGATTACAGCCTTAAAGTAATCATTATAGTAAATAATTTTGAAAATATGCAGCAGCTAATATGGGATCAAGAATCCTACAATAAGCAAGAGCTATTGTTTCTTTTTAAAATGTTGGGCCTGGGTATAAGGAGTATGTAGTGACCTAGCTGTTTCTTTATTTCCCCCCTCAAACTGAGTCAAATCTATTATACTGTCTACCTCGGATGGAAAAAACTAAACACAACTTCATCTACTTTCCTATGCTTCTCTCTGTTAAAACAGCTACAGGCAAAGCTGGGGAGAGCAAAGCACCAATGGCTCCACCAGTCTGACTGCTTGACAACAATCTTCAAATGAAAAATTAATGGAGTCATAGCTGAGAAACTGGGAGAAATTCTCTCTCACCTTCCCCTTGCCAAGCCCTTGGTGTAAAAGAAGTATTAGGGTGGGCTGAGACTCACTGAAGTAGTAGTGCATCTGGCAATTCAGCCTAACATTTGTAATGACTCTCTTGACTCTCTCTTCATGCCTGAGAGCAGCACACTTTGCCATTTGTGCAGTCATCTATGCTAGTCCAAAGGGGTGGATAAATCAACGGTCTGGAAAATAAGGCCTCATGCCTGTTTTATATTCATTTTGCATAGGTATAAATGACTGCACAAGTGCCAAATGATAAAGCATCAGATCTACATAGGTGTTAAATAAACAGCAAATAGTCCCCAGTTTATTTCCAAGTATAATCAGTTTGATTGAGTAGAAGAAACTTCAGCAGAACTCCTAGCTAATAAATGAATAGTAATATATGAAAACAAACAGTTTTATTAAACAAAAAAATACATACATTTCTCTAATATCTGAGGTCAATAATGTCTGGGACTGACATAATTTGTATCAATCATAAAATTCTACAAATATTGAAGGGTTTTTATTCTTCAGCAGTTAGAATATAGTATGGGTTACTAAAATAAATAGTTAATTGAATTATAACACCATGATAACATTACATGACAGCCATCTACTTATTTGTCAGGCAGCTGTAACTTTTGTTAATAAGATTCATGGAGCTCGTTATCTTTTGTAGACTGTTAACTTCTCAAAAAACACCTGTGAACAGAAAAGATGTTGTCTTGCTAACCAAATGCCAGATTGTTATTGAACACTCCACAGAAATCATGAAAAGAAATAATTTCCACACAGAACCTGAAATTATTGGTTGACCTTAACACAGACAAAATTGGAAAAGGGAAATCTCTAGATCCAGGTAGTACTAAAAGCCTTTCATGCTTTTAATAGCTTGAGGAATAACTACTCTGGGAAACTGTCTACACTTTATATAGACTTTTATTTCTTGATAGATGACACCCACCTTGATAACCACAGAATCACAGAATGGGTAAGGTGCCCCCTCCCTGCTTAAATAGGGCCATCCCTGGGCACATTGCACAGGATTGCATCCAGACCCTTCTTGAGTATCTCCGGGCAAGGAGACTCTGCAGCCTCTCTGGGCAATCTGTTCCAGTGTTCAGTCATTTGCACAGTGACAATAACCCTGTCTCAACTCATGCTCATCCAGTAATATAAATGAAGTGCCTTAGAAAAAACCTATCTAAACCACGTAGTCCAGATTATTATTATAAACATCCCTGTACAATAAAATTTTATTTTCTGCCTTCCTCAGCACAATAGACAAACAGCATTCTCCTCATTTACAAACTTATGTACTGAATGACATAAGTTCAAAAATCTCAGTACACCACTGAAGGACATCAGATATGATTGAACACATAAACTGCAGACCCTGGTAGTGAGGAAAAAAAAGTGGTTTCTATGACCAACCTTGGGAAAATAGCTTCCTGCTCCAATATCTGGCAGTCATTTCAACACTGAGCACCTGAAGGACACACCAGCTAAATGTGAATTTCCCAGTATTATGATGCACTTCAGAGCACTCCACATAGCATATTGTCTTGTGACTAATTATCCCTGCATCTGAGGAAGGAAACCAACACACGGGGAGAGGGAAAAAAATAATTTACCTCTTTTTCTTACCTTTTTATATGTGATCTAAAGTATATAATAATTCAAAATATGACAAAAGTATTTTTTCAGGATAAATATATGCCTATGAGTGTTTATTGCATATTTTTTAACTTCTTTTCAAGAATATCAGAAAGTTGCATCTTTAAGATTTTATTTTGAACATCAAATCCTCTATAGTGTGTCATTTACACCCACTTAGCAATCTTCATATTGAAATAATTTAGGTCCCTAGCACTCTTTTTGAAAAGTTGCTGAAAATAGTGGCTATGTTATGGTTATGAAATTTCTGAATTTCCAGGACCAATTTTATCATCTTTTCTTTTTGTTTGATTGTTTTGTTTTATTTAATTTTATGTTTCTCTCTCTTCATATTAGAAATGGAATTTTTTCTTGTACTTGGTCTGCAAAATTTTTACTTCTCATTTTTACCCTGTAAGATTTCACCACATTTCCCTTGCACTGGCTCACAAGGTGGGCAATGTCTGTTTTTTAGGATGACCCATCAGATTGCACCAAAAACAGAGCAGGCCATCATTTTGGCCACAATCTCTCCTTTAACCAGTGCTGCTTCCCTGCAGCATTTCTTTACTCTCTACTGCAATATTAATGAGCAGCAGCCCCAGAATCTTTCTCTGTAGGATGCCTCTGTTTTCTGACAGAGATCCTTTACAGTATAGTCCACTGAGGCCTACCCTAAACCGTTCTTTGTTACAATTCTTACATTAAACATTTTCACCTTCTACTAAATTGCTTAATCTTAATCTTAATTTTTGTCTGTCTTGCTCTGAAGCAACCTGATATGAAACAAAACCCACAAAGTTTTATTGAGATCTAGTGTCATCCATTCACATTATTTTCTATTGGTAGAAATGTTGTTACTTCTAAGACTAGTGTCTCATCCATAAATTCATAGAACATTATCCACCGGTCTTGCCAAGTGAAGAATCACCTGCTGAGTTCAAGCACAGTTTTCCAGTGCCTGCTAACATCTGAAATAAGAATTACTGCAAAGTAACACAGCCCATTATGATACTTTCACCTGATTTCAATGTCTGAGGTGTTTTCCTCAGAAAACACCTCAGAATGTTCATTTTCATATATTGTTTTTGTGTCATTTCAAGAATTATCATTCTGAACTCCATATGTCTTTCTGTAGAAGATAATTATTCATAAATTTATGACTGTAAAATGCTCGTGTAAAAGTTGCTCAGGGGAAGCTTCATTCTGAAATGCACTTACATGACAATTTCTAACTGAGTTTAGGACTGGTAAATTTTGCATCCTTCAATGTGCTTTTCTGAAAGGGTTTTGTTTCACAAACTATCAGTAACATTATCAAGGCCTCTATAAATTAATGGAATTGTAAAGTATACACTGCAGCTTTAAATAATTCACAAACCCTTCTATATTTTTGACTGTTATGTGTGTCTCTTGGTAAGAAACATCTCTGTCAATACAAAGAGCACCGTACCCTTTACACTGAAATACAATTTCAGAGTTACCTTTTATGACCTAGTGAAAACTAAGAAAACATCAGGTGGCTCAGAACAAGAAGTTATTAGAAATAGGGCTGAGTGCCTTCCTTCTGTTTGCGCTTGGTACAAACAGCAATTCAAACCCTGTTGACATGATAGACATGAGACATTGGTTGGATCATTTCACAATATCACAGAATGGTCAGGTTGGAAGGAACCACAGTGGGTCATATTGTCCAAACTCCCTGCTTGAGCAGGGCCATCCTGAAGCACATGGCACAGGATTGTGTCCAGACACTTCTTGAGTATCTTCAGGGACAGAGACTCCATAACCTCTCTGGGAAACCTGTTCTAGTGCTCAGTCACACCAACAGTAAAGAAGTTCTTCTTCATATTTAGGTGGATCTCCCTGTGCATGAGTTTCTGCCTGTTGCCTCTTGTCTTTTCCATTTCAGCAGATGTTTCAGAAAAAAATCACCTGTTTTCACCTAGTATTTGTATTTAGTATTTGGCAAAGTTAAAATTGATTGAAAGCAGGCTTGGACTATAACAAAAAAAAAAAAAAATAGCAATGGCTTTATGTACCTGATATAACTAATTTAGTCTGAAAATACTAAGTGTTAAATGCAGGAAAATGAAGGAAAATAATTTCAAATCAGCCATCACTTCACAAATTTTTTAAGACTTCTTACCTTAGTCTGCATGCATCTTTCATAGTCAGCCTTCTGGAACAGCATGTGTAAGAAATATTTGTAAATCTAAGAAATAGTCCATATTTGTAAAGAGAAGGTTATACTAAATTAATTATATATTTCAATTTTAAAACACTAAATTGAAACAATGTCAAGTCAAAAAGTTTTCAGTATCAAATAGAACATTATTTCTCTTTTATATAATCCCTTTTTAATTGACACTAAGCATTATTTGCCTTTTATAACAATAAGACCTTTTATGTATTTTTCTTTATAGAGGCAAACAGAAAATTCAATACTTATTATTGCAGAAATAATTCAATTTGCTATATTTTCTTGAAAATTCTTGGGTGCTTTGGGGGTATTCAATCAGGTCACTAAAACAATCCATCCCAAGTCAGGTCATCAAGTTGCCTGGCAACCATATTCAGGATTGATAAAGGCAAACTACCTTGCCTTTCTTTTTACCTCCCCTTTAAAATCAATATGACAAGCTTGATATTGGTGATGTGAGATTAGCTGCAAAAATGCACAAAATTGCTCAAGAAGTGCATTGCACAAGATATTCAATTTCGAAAACTAGGCTTAAGCATATCAGTCTAACATAAAGTGTTATTTACAGAAATGTTATTTCATTTAGTACTTGTGCTTGCTTTTTTTTTTGGTTGGTTGATTGGGTGTTTGCTTAGTTGGCTGCTTGGTTGGTTGTTTCTGTGGTTTGTTTTCTTGGGTTTTTTTTGGGGTAGCAGGAACTGTTTCATTCATAACAGAGCTCGATATTTCATAATAGTACCATTATGATGTTTTGTCCTGAGTAGCAATTTTAGTGTCATTAGGAAGAAAAATTGATCATAGATTGGGTTAAGGTAGCTAGAATGTACTATTATTTGCTTTCGAGAATTCAAGAATTTTTGTTTTCTGAATGCAGCAAAATTCAGTATATATTGTTTATTCACAAATCCAAATGCACTTTCAGCCATAGAGCTTTCTGCTTCTCCAAGTCTGTTTCCAAGGGCTTGATCAGTGTTTTCTTTTAATGCTGATGTCTTCATCCTCCATTTAAGCTTCCCTAATTTCAGCACTATTTTCCATAGAGCATAAAACATACCACTCAAAGATGGTTAAAAATCACACAAACTCTCTTGTTAATTTGATATTTTTTATGTCTTCACTTGAAACAAATATTGCTTTTTCAGCATTCCAATGTTCATCATTTTGGGCAGCACCAGAGTCAGAAATAAATCAGGATCCAAGCCAAAGTCCTTGCCCTAGTTCTAGTTCATCACAGTGCCAGTCACCTACCTCTAACCAAAATCTGGTATGGCTCTGACATGTAAGGGTATCTTCTGCTGCCTTTCTGGATAATGAGTCACAACCTTGAATATTTTTACTCCCCAAACTAAGGTGAAGCTGTTTTTAACTGCTTTTCTACCAGAGAAATAGCAGGGAATAATGACATCCATGAGCTGTAAAAGTATAAGAAAACTGAAGTGTGGCAGGAAAAGTCTGCATTAAGTCAGGATTTATTACAATAATTTCAGTATTACAAGATACTATAGAAAGGAAAAAGAAGGTTAATACAATTTTGAGTTTAACAAAACTGAGGCATGGTAGCTAGACATTGGCTGAATTTCCCTGTGTTGACCATGTAGGCTGTTTATGTGTGAGCTATGGACTGCTTACCACTTGATTTCATGATTGGTTACCTTGGTCATTATACATTTTTTCCTGCTTTCTGGTCTGAGAAATAAGACTTGTAAGACAGGACATGAACAAAAAAGCAAGGAATGAATAAAGTCCTCATTTTCAATACACTGTTACTCGAGTCTGCAGGTAAAGGTGTGTGTAGACACACTCCTAATATTTTGTGTGAGCAAAAAAATGGTGTGAAAGCTTTGGGCAGTTCACAAAGAGGCATAAATACAGCACATATGAGAAGCTGTTTATATTCCAAATCAGTATGCAGAAAAGTTTTGCTAAGGGTTTGAGAAGGTGAGATGAACCCGAAGCTTCAGTATTGGTACTTTTGATGGAAAAGTATATTTGTTTATGCTCTGATAGTAGCTATGCTTCTATCTGCCTGTCATCTGCTTTCACATTTCCCTTGCCTTCAGAGAGAAAAACATTGTGTTTTTCAAAATTCTGACAGAGTGTAGCTGCCCATGCAGAAAAACTGTTTTCTAGGCAATTTTATTTTGCAAACTGTGTGGAAAAAAGCCAACCATCACTCACTGCCCCCTGCTCTTGCCCCAGCCTCCAGGAGGCCCTTTTCAGGTCCTTCTGTCTGGCTTCTGTAACCAGAGCTCCCAAGAGAAAGGCATTTACTCTCACAAGCTGAGGACTCTTTTCTCAGAATGCTGTCTAATGGAACCTAAATTCTTCTGCTAGCACTGTCTGACAGTCAATAGAGTAAAAAATTAATCAGACAGAGAATTAACAAAATAAAGCAAAGAGCCCTGGTTAGGACTGACATTTCCAGTGTAACAAAAGCAGGAGATGTGTCAGCATTGTATTTGGATATTTCAATATATGTATTTTTGTAGTAAGAGACAAAACCCTTGAATTAGATTTACAGTGAACTACTATTATTATTATTATTACATTTATTCAAGTAAGAATAAACCATGTTAGACATCAATTTTTGATGCAGAATTGCTTTGTAAATGTGTTCAAACTCAGAAAAATTCATACCATACAAAGGTGTTTAATCTGGTGATTTTAAGTGATTTAGCTAGAATTATCTCCTTATGTGAAAAGCACAGCTACAGAATATAAAATTTTGAAGATCAGAAGTTGCTTTCACATCTCCACTCACTAGAAACCCCAAGGAAAATCTCTCTAGACCCCAGGGAAAAAATAAAAAGAACAAGATGGTATGATCATGTTTTTTCTTTCTTGTCACCATTCTTCTGAATACATCTATTCACATTTTAACATTTGGAACTCATTCATGAGACAAATTGAGTACATCAAAGAATTTTCTACAATTATGGTTTCACAAAACAAAATTAAATTAAAAATTTCTAATCAACCACTCCTCCTTTTAGAAACTACACAAAAAAGGAAATAATATATAAAGCCACACTAAAGGGGATAATTCTGCCAAACTACTCTAATGCAGTTGATATATAATGATTGGTGACTGAGATTGAAACCTTTTATCAAAGACGATGGTGAAAACCATGAGTTATAATCTCAGCTTTTCCTTTGATCTTTCATCCAGGTGAAAGATTTTTTGAGAGACTCACAATAATCACTGTGAGTGAGAACATTCAGTTTCTATTAAGTGCAGAAATACAGGTGTTGAGTTTGTGGGGTTTTTTTGGGTTTTTCTAAATGCCTTAAATACAAGTGAAAAAATAAAGACCCATAATAGTATTAAGATTACATCCAATGAGTCACTCAATTCTGAATAATGTAGCCAGTGAACTACTTAGGGACACACTGAACTTACATTTCTACGGAACATATTACCCTTTAAACATAATATCCAAGCCTCACATTGCAAAGAGAAGTTTTATCAGCTTTCCATTTAATTCTGCCTTGTGCTATTAACTCAAAATGCAGCGATATCAGTGGCATTTTATGGTAAGTTAATAGGTATAGATAAAATCTTCTATAAATATTCATTACATCTCATTATTGCAAATTAATGAGCAAGATTCTGAAATTAAGGTTAGTCTAATTTGGAGATATGTATCACTTTTCCTACATATGAGACATAAGAAATAAATTATTCTCTAAAGCGAAGTTCTAGTTTACTCCAAGGGTGGCCCAGAAAGATTGACAGCATATTGTAAATAGGATAATTTGATTGACTGAAAAGCAAAGACAGAACTGCTGTTTAGCTTTTGATATGATAAACAGCATCCACAACATTCATTTTTTAGTAGCTGGATCATTTCTTACATTCCTGTATCTTATACTCAAAATATTCTTCTTCAGTATCATGGCTGAATCCCTGCCCTTTGCAGCAGTGGCTCAGAGGGCATTGCTGAGGTCATGGCTGATATAGTTCACATTAGTTAGCTTTGAGAGAGTAATTTAGCTCACTTCTGGGTCAGCTCTGTCAGCATTTATCAGAGGAGGCCACAAGTCACCAGCTTTTTGAAAGTACCCAGATTTGCCCATCTTGCTTGTGGGATGCAGCACCTTGTGTCTGACCTAGGCAGCCTCCACCTACATCTCTGTGTTTGCAGTGACATTAAGTGTCTTGTTCTGATACTGTGAAAGAACTTGGAGATGATCAGAATTAAAAGTAAATATTGGTGTTCTGCAAGGACAAAATTGACTCCTAGTGGTATCTTTGCAGGACTTTACAACTCTGAGTTGCCTAGAGAGGATCAACACAAATAGTGTGTGGATGCCAGTGTCTGCACATGTCCTTCAGAGAGGTCTGTGCTTAGAGAAGATGGATCCAGACTCCTCTCAGAGTTGCTCAATAATAGAAGAATGGACATAAGCTGCAACAAAATAAATCAAAATTAAATATTGCAGAAAATACCCTTCAGGACAATTGAGTAAAATACTGGAACAAGTTACCAAGAGAAATTTTGAAATAAAATCATAGAATTATAGAAGCAGTAAGGTTGGAAAAGAACTCCAATATCTTCCAGTCCATCAAACCTTTGATCCAACACCACCTTCTCAACTAAACCTTACCACTGTCACACTGAGTAGGGTTTTTTGACCATGTACAGGGATGATGATATCACCACTTCCTTGGGTAGCCCTCTCCTAAGGTTGACAAGCCTTTCAGTGAAGAAATTCTTCCCAATGTCCAGCCTGAACTCTCCCCTGGCACAGCTTGAGGCTCTTTCCCATCACTGGTGGCCTGGGAGAAGAGGCTGCTCCCTACCTGACTGAAGCCTCCTTTCAGGTGGCTGTAGAGCAATAAGGTCTCCCCTGAGCTTCCTTTTTCTCCAAGCTAAACAACCCCAGCTCTCTCAGCTGTGTCTCATGTGTCTTATTCTCTAGACCTTTCACCAGCTCTGTTGCCCTTCTCTGGACATGCTCCAGCAACTCAATGTCTTCCTTGTGATGAAGGGACCAAATCTGGACTCAGGACTTGAGTTCCAAGTACAAGGGACTGTCACTTCCTTCATTCTGCTATTGCTGATACAGGCCAGGATGCCATTGGCCTTCTTGGCCACCTGGGCTCACACTGGCTCGTGTTCAGCTGCTGCTGACCAGCACCCCCAGGTCCTTTTCCACCTGGCGGATTTCCAGCCACTCTGCCCAAGCCTGCAGCACTGCCGGAGGTTGTTGTGAGCCAAGGGCAGGACCCAGCACTTGACCCTGTTGAACTTCACACCGCTGGCCTCAGCGCATCAATTCAGCCTGTCCAGATCCCTCCATAGAGTCTTCCTACTCTCAAGCAGATCAAGTCCCACCCAAATCTCTGTCCTCAAAGATACACAAGACTAAGGTGGAAAAATCCTGAGCAACATGAATAAAACTGTCCGCTTGGAGCAGGATATTCAACCAGGTGTTATCCAGAGATCTCTTCCAACCTATATTATTCCATGATTCTGTGACAGCTCAGTTTTATAAACCAAAGATCAGTCCTTTGATGTGGAATGTCTTAAATTGAAATCTTTGATTGAGACATTTCTTAGCTGTTTAGCAATAAAAGATTGAAAAAATGAAAAAAAAAAAAAAAAAAAAGAAGAAGAGGAATCTGGGCTATTGGAAGAAGAGACTTCTAATTTATGTAGAAATGCTGCAAACACCAGGCCAGTCTGAATAAAAGAATATTGTGCCTTTTTTAGAATAAAATCATAGTGCAGATTCCACCTTAATGGACATTTGGACCCTCAATAGCTGTTGAACCATTGTCTCTAATTTCAAGGTAACTGCAGGACCCCAAGACTAGGCAAAAGAATGTCCAGTATTTCCGAGTACTATTAATAAAATTAATAAATGTATATTCTGCTCCTGAAGCAGAGTGCTTCAGGTTCAGGAAACTCAGCATTTAGGCTCAGCATGCTCAGTGTTCCTCTGGGGCCCTCTGGAAGACACAAAGCTGTTCTGCCCGTTTCAGAGCTTGCCGTGGCCTAGCTCTTTTCTGTTGAACTGGTTTTGCCTTCTTGCCTGATTCTGTCACTCATCCAGCAGTGTGGCTTTTCTCCACCTCCTCGTTCCACCCACTTTTGTATGGAGACATCAGTTTTCTGTAACTTGAGGGGAATTTTCTGTAACTTGTTTTCTGCAATTTGAGGGGAAAAACACCCATTTTTTCTATTTTATGGATCCCCTACATATAGATCCTCTATATATATTGTTTTCAAAGCTCAGACAGAAATATTTCTCTTGTCATCTTGCTTAACACTATCTTTATTTCTTATGTCTTTCCATTTTGAGTTTATACTATTATTAAAGTCCAAATTGTTCTCCCAATTAATATCTAATTCATAAATAAAACTATTTTTCTCTAAAATTAATAAAATAAATGTACAGTATTGCAAGTACTTTTACACTTGATAAAATTATTGTAAACATTTTCATTCATTTATCTGAAATGCAAATATGGAAACACATTTTGACTCACTCTTTAGGAATGTGTTTTACCTTTGACATGCTATCAGAAAGATGTGGACTTTAAAAAATGAGATTCATATGAAAGTGTTCATTTAAACCCTGGAAACCAGATACTGTGACCTCTGTTGATAGGACTTTTGCCTGATTAATGAAAGAAAAAAGACTGAAATATTTTGCTGATATTAATATCAGCACAAGAGGTACATTCATTCCATCCTCTGTTGTCAGTGGATGCACAGAAAAACCTTTGTTAGATGGTACCCATCCTCCCTTCATATGGGCGATACAAATCATGTCTTTCTCATGAGAAAAAAACCTTTTCTGTGCTCTTTCAGAAAGAAAAGTCTAATACATTTTGGAGGACTTTCTTCTCTTTTTATTGATACTGCTGGTCAAGAAAGAAATATAACTTAGGACACAGAACAGTTTGAGTGTGTAAACTTGTGGTGCCATACAATATGTCTTAATATTGCAGGTTTAATGCTAACTGTGCTGCTGTAATTTAATAATTCTGTGGGAAGACTGCTGGGTTATAGAGGATATTTGTCTTGTGATTTCTTTGTGGCAAATCAGAAATTACAGCAGTGCTCAAAGGAATAGAAATCTTAGATACTCATGACCTTCACTGAAACCCCTTTCGTCACTTGTCAGTTCTTTAAGGGGCAATTTAATTGTAGCTCTTTGGCGGTGACAAGGTAAGTGCTGGCATTTTGGCACTGTCATTCATTAACCTCATGCAATGTCAGCAGCACTGCCTCAGACATGTCACCATTTCCCCAGTGATGGCAAGCTGACTTTGAGGACATAAGTTATTTCAGAGATGCCCACTAGACAAGTCTGAACGCTTCACACTCTTTTGTATGGCACTATTTGTGTATTGTTTATGCAGCAAAATAGCTTCAAGACTAAAACCAACTTGTTTCAATCCAGGAAAATAAAATCTGCCATGTGCCACAAACAGAAAACTACCTTAACGACTTATCTTGCTCAGGAATTAAAAATAAACAAGCAACAACTCTCCCCCAAAAAAATGAAATTAAAAAACACCATCCAACTAAAAAAAAACCTAACCAAACAAAAACCCTTGAGCATAACCCACAAGAAAAAAAAAAATTCTCTACACTTGAAGGTTAAATAATAATCTTACACACAATTTCTTAAAGCAGAATTAAATAAATAAAATTCCAGGTCGCAAGGCACATAATGTACATTCTACATATTATTATTTATTTTATATTTCATATTTCTGAATGCTTGTGGGCACCCAAACTACTAATACCAAATAGGTTGGGGAGATTTGATGCCAATGTCTAGAAAACCATATATTTGCCTGCATCTTTCCCCTGCTATTTTATTTGGACTTCAGAGTGACTGGTGTGTCTGTGCAATTCCATCACATAAATGAATAGATATTATTATTATATTATAATGTAGCACACATTATTTTATATTAAACTATTAAATATTTAATATATAATTAATAATAACAGCAATCATCATAAAGAGGTTGATTTTCACTTTGCAAATTCACAGAAAGAGAATTAAAGATCACTAAAAAATAAAGTAGTTGCTATGCAAAATCATGGATGACTCAAGATGCAAACTCTTTGATTTAGATTTGAAACCCTAGAAATTTAAATCATTTGGGTCTATCTATTCATTAAATTAAAAAAAAAAATCTAGATCCAGTTTGAAGCTGGATATCAGTGTTCCTATGTTTCTATTTTATGCAAAAGCCTGGTCTAACTAGTCTAGAGCTTGAACCAGCATCACCAGCATTCAATTATGTCCAGTTCCTGAAGCAGATAGCGAAGGTCATTGCTTTTTTAAAAAAGGTTAAAAATTTTCCTTTCTCTAGCCAAAATGAAAGCTTTTACTACTGTCACTGGAAAAAAACCTCCCCAAACAACAGATATGAAGGAGAAGCCTAGTGTTAAAAAATGATGTAATTAAATTTACTAGGGTTGTCTGAGGAGAAAGCTGAAAGAATTTCTACCAAAAACAACGTGCAAGTTTTTAAAAGTATTGATCACACAAATGTGATTTTTATTTTAAAAAAAAGTTATTTTTTTAAATCAGCAGTTTCTAGAGAATAAAGCATTTCAATGACTTATTCCTATCAGCTCTATTACTGAGTTTAATAGAAACATTGTTCTTGTGAAAACAAGAACATTGGTGAGAATGTGTGAGAGTGGTGTGTAGGTGGAGTGACTGAAACTTTGGGCAGATGAAGCGACAAAGGAGTTGCACTACGGTGCTGAGAGCCAAGCCAGACATTCCATTAACTGTTACAGTGCACCTGTTAGGAAACAGTAATCACTTCCAAACACTGCACTGGATGCAATGGTACATAGCATTGTTTTGCAAGTAAAATTCTGCCCATGTTAAAGGACATGTTAAATGCAGAGCGGCATCAGTAGGAAAGCAGTAATGACTGCAGCAGGGACTTTTCCAGTCAAAGTGGTGCTAGGTGTAATGAGAAAAATGAAAAGAGCACAACATATCGAATTAGAGAGCTAGGATTCTGTTGGGTGAAAGCAATCCCACAGTGATGCAGCAGGCAGATTGAGTCATGTTTCCAAGAACAGCACTGCAGCACAGAGCTGCAGCTCAGCCCCACACTGAGAGCAGCAGTTTGCCAGGAGGGCCTGCTGCACATTCACACCAGCCACACTAATTGATCCAATAGTCTTTGCTACAACAGTTTAAGAATTTAGATCCTCTCTGGATTTTGCTCTCCCTTCCCTCAGGGCTGGCAATACAGATGAGTGATTTCCTTAAGTCATACATAAAGATTTAGAAACACAACATTAACTGCTCTCCTGACAATTTCCAATTTGATGAACAAAAAATTGAACTAAAGCAAAAGCAAGTGCAAGAATGATTGGATTGAAAGATTATGATGAATTCCTGAGTGTTGAGTCCCCTTTTACCAGTTGTCCTGACACCTTTCAGGAGATAAACTTCTCACATATTTAGCACAGAATTACATAATTATAAGACTTTTATACTCATAAATGAAAGACGTGTTTATTGCAAAAATAACTAAAACATACTTCTCAGCAGAAGGAGTAAGGTACAAATATAAAATTAATAAGCAAAGCTGATCCTAAATTCCTTGATGCCTTCTCTTTCAAGTAAAATGTCACATTTTGCTCTACACTTATATTAGTCCCCACTTCTATGCTATCCCACTTAAGGGGCTTCTCAGATGATCAGTCCTCAGGTAACAAAGCACCAGATGGCTTTTATCAAGTCCTTCCCTACTCTGAATGGCAAAAATGTGATACTACTGGCCCTTGAGAGCCAAGCAGGTCAATGGAAGGGCAGAACTGACTCGTTATCTTTACTTTATACACATTTGGCTAAAAAGGTGAGACAATCTAAATGAGATGGTGTTATGCCTGGGAAAGCTGGCAGGACAGGAAGACAATGGACAGAAAGCCTTGCTCTATCATCTCCTCTCAATAAGCCCTATCAACCTTGCTTCACTTCTTTCCTGGCAAGATCTTGAAAATCTTAGCAAATATTAGTTATCCAGGCATGCCTTCAAGCAAATAGAAATCTGTACTAACTCTAGGACAAGCAGAAACATGAAACAGATGTTACCCTTAATTTCACCAGAATTAACTGCTTGATTAGTCAGAAGAAATGGTGAAATTTATTTCCAGATTCCAGTGCATGACTGCTCATATTTAGCCTAAAGACAGGAGTCTCTGCTCATTTGACCTGCTATAGCACATTTCTGAGGGGGAGCTGACAGATGTGACACAAGACCTGCATAAGTCTCGTGTGTCTTGGAGCAGCCCATGCTACCTCAAAATGTACCAGACATTTGTCACAGATGAGTAACCCACATCTCTAAACTTATCTGTTCATGACTTGGTTTTCTGTGTGAGCTACTTGCAGCTGTAGACAAGGGGAATATAGTCAATATGGTAAATTGAGAGGAAAGGGGAATTCAACTCACTCTACACTACTGGCCCACCTGAATTGCTTTCTAGGCTTCAGTGACTGCACTGGTCAGATCTTTATGAATTCATGGAGAGTTCATTGAAAACATTGTAAATTATTCTTAGGTTTATTATAAATAATCTTATAAATATTCAGACTCCTTCCCTTGAAAAAATCTTTCTATCCTGTAATGTCAGGCCTCATTTTTCTGCTGTGAATAAACTGGTTTTTTTTGGGATATCACAAATATATCAAATATATCAAAAGGAAGTAACAAAATACATTATTTCTGGGTTTAGTTATGAATTTATTTCACAGTGCTACCAGCCAGTTACTGTCATTGCTGTATTTGAGGTCTCAAAGAACAGAATATGCTAACATCTAATTTTGTTAAGACTCTTGAATTGGGCTAGTAGAACCAATAATTCAAAACTTTTGCTGAAAAAGTTGAAAGCAGAAAATACCCAAAGACTGAAGAAAAAAAGAATAATCACAGATATAATCTTGAGAGGCTCAAAGAGAAGGTCAGAAAGCTTTAAATGTGAGACAGGAAGCCTAATGTATATTTTCATAGTAAAATAATCTCTTGTAAATGCAGGACCAGCCAAAATCAAAGTAAAGTAATCTACAACAAAGGGAGGGAGTGAAAGTCATGATTCAATGTCAAAAAAAAAAAAAAAAAAAAAAAAAAAAAAAAAATTATAGGAAAGAGGAGTCATGGAACCATGAAAGGATGCTGTCTTTGGCCAAAAGTCCTGGAGTGCTGAGAGGAAACTGCAATAAAGAAATGTCTGTAAGTGTGCTGATTGTTTTCTACAGATCTGTGCATTTCTTATGCTAAAAAAGAACAAAGATGTCTAGAAAGATATGCATTTGTCTGCATGTTGTCTTAGCCCAGTTTGGAATTTAGCAATAAAATAGGGTTTGTGCTAGTGTGCCTTGTTCTCTGCCTCCAAAGCCAGATGGAATGGCCCAGCTCACTTTGTGTAGTTAAACCATTCTCAGACCCAAAGCAGAGAGGTCACTGCCCTGCTCTTTTCCCAGGCAGTCCGAGGTGGCTGTGACCAGAGATACGGGGTTGAGCCCAACCCTGCTTCACTCACAACACCCACATGCTTAAATGACCAGGAGAGTCCTGGAGAGGTGCTTAAGAAAATGCTAAACCATAGGTGCAGGTGGGTGAAGCAAAAGATGTTTTTGGTCCAGATTTACAAAATGGGTAGAAACCCCATATTTGTGAATATTTTCCAACCTCATCATATTTCATGAATTTAGTGACACTGTTGTCCTCAGGAGTTACTTGCAGTGAGGTTATCAATGCAGATTATCCAAGACATGGGGTGACCACCAAGTTCCAGAATGTTTCTGCTTAAAGCACAGCACCACATAAGGAAAGCTATACTGCCTTGAGAGCTGTACTGCTCTCTGGTCCCAAAAAACAGACAGCTTGAAAATTATCTGATTCAACCTACTTTTACACAAAGCTCTTTGCTCCCAGAATAAAGTGGGCAGTGAAACAGAGTGCAGTATATTGCTGGCCACACTAAAATAAGACAAGTTTCTGCTGGTGGAGTGGCTACAGGGGTGGCTTCTCTGAAGAGCTGGCAGAAGCTTGCAGAGCCAGCAGAGTTTATCTGGTGATGTTTACCTGGATGGAGCTGAGCTGGTGATTGTACATCCAGTCAGACTAATGCTGACTGAATTTTTTTCAGCTACTTTCTCAAGAAACCCTAAAACCAAACCAAACATTTTTTATTTTCTGTAACGAAGATTGATTCAGGGGTTGATTACACATGGCTTTGCATCAAATGAAGATCTAATGTACCTTTATAGGCAAAAATCCACATCCAAGAGGCAGTGAAACGCTCCTCTATTCCAACAAGTAGATAAAATCATTGTGCTGCTAACTTCTTGGCACAACACATCAGGTCTTTCTGTAATCAGAGTTCAGTGGCCTTGAACTGTTCTCTGTAATTCTTCAACACAAAAAGTGCAGTACTTAACATTTTTTTCCACACCGGTTTGTATGTTGTCTTTTTAGCTAATAAATGTGAGCATCTTTACTTGTCCACAAAGCACAGAACACTTAATTCCACAAAAGCAACAGGAACCACACGTTCCAGCCTTCATTTTATTATTGTTTATCTCTGTGCCAGGTGTAGGTGAAGATTGTATGGGTACTCCTGCTGCTGCTCAGTTGGCTGGCAGGTTTTTTCTGGCCTTCATTGAGGAGAGCCTCATTTTTGGAGAGGGATGCAGGGGATGTCCTGATAAAATGCTGTGTAGAGTTGCAAACAACAGCAAGAGGGAAAAGGCAGTGGGGAAATCGGTAAAAGGAAATTAACTTTTGTAATATCACCCAAAGACAGAACTTAGGAGTTCAAACCATCAAGTCTTCACTATAGTGAAACAAACTCTGGGTGTTTACCAACCTCAAAGTAATTCAGCTACCCCAGCATTCTTTTATTACACGAACCCTGTGAGCAAATGAAGAATCAGAGGCCAGAGTAGATTTAAACACTTTCACAGAATTTTTAACACTGCAGTGAAAATATACAGTTGGGATTTTTTCAATATTTTTGATTTATTTCTTCCTTTTTATTCATTGTGTTTGAATAAACTGGAGCTTGATACTTTCCAGTTGAAGTAAAAGAAATTATTTGCTGCCCCTTTATAAGTTCCATATGCACATGTAATAATATGATTATAAACCAAAACAAATAGATCTTTTAAAAAAATTCTGTTGTCCTGTGGTATTCCTGAAAATGTTTTGATTCCAACTCAATTTGTCCTGATCTCTCTCATTATTCACTATTGAACTCTTTACTGACAGACTTGTATGCCTACTGACACGAAGAATGCAGGATTTTTTTTTTCCTGCAATATAAAGTTGGATGTTTAACTTTCCTTATTCTCTTTTACATCCAAGACGAATCCTGAGCTACACCACAGTGGCCCACATAGATTAAGATATAAAAAAAAAATACAACCCTCCCCCCCAAACCCCCAGCAAATGAAAGTTTTTAGCAAGGTGGATTAAGAAAATCAAAGTAGCACTTTTATACTTTCTAGCCTTTTGAAGTCTTTGCAGTACCTCCTCTTTCATAAAGTAAGATGTTTTTTAAGGAAACAGAGAGAATCTCAGTTCCATTGAAATAAATGGTGAAATTCTAAATAAATTTGCCAGGGGAAATGCTTCTTGCTTACTGCCTTTTCTATAAAACTTTCTAAATTACCTTTTTGCTAAACAAGATGACTGCCTTCAGCAGGAGAAGTTTTCTCAAGTCCCTCAGTGAAAGCACTGTTCCTTTATAGAGAGTGTATATATGCATACTTGGAAGTTCCCACCAAACTTAGATAAAATCTGCTCTTGATTAAATAAATAAATAGCATCTGCTGAAATCTTAGAACAAGCATGACAAACTGAAAACTGAAACACTTGCACATACTTGATGATTTGCATCAGGCACATCAAACATTACTCTATCAGTAGTTCTGAAAATAAGGGTCAAATTCAGCCAAGTGAGGATCACAACCAGAAGTGGGAATTATCAGCAGAAGCCCAAAAACTGCTGCTATGTTAAGCTTGGTTTGTATTTTAAAGATGGTTTTACATGCTGATCAATGTATATTTCTTCCTCCAGACTCTGTCTACTTGCTTTAGAATTCTTTTTTCCCTCCAGTTCTTTAGTTCTAGGCTTTTTACTTAAAGACAACAACATTTGTCCTAACATTTGGAATGCAACTTAACCTCTTCTCTGATTCACCCAGTTCCCTCCTCCCCAGAAAACTGAAAGGCAATATCTTCACAAAAGCCTCCCCTTCTGCCCTCCATCCAACACTAATTATCAAATTTCTCCTCTTTGTTAAAATTAAAAAATAATTACAGTAGTCTTGCCTTTCTTGAAATATGCCATTGTTCTTAAGAGATCTTGCATGTATGTGAGAGGAGATGTCTCTATTTTTCTCTTTTGTTCCCAGTGCATTAGAACATACAGATGAGCAGTACTGACATATTTGTCTGGATCCATCAAGTTACAGTTACTGGTACAAGCCTTCTCTTGTCTATGGGACATCAACATATGCTATCATTATTGTTCCATCACTGCCCTCAAGAGTGAACATCTGCTCCTACCCTACCATCACAGTTTTAATCTACTTGTAGCTCCTGTTTCCTTGAAGAGCAATCCAAATGAGACAGACTCTGTCTCTTTCTTTTCTTCATTTTTTTAATAGCTTCCAGGCTTTCACCAGAGAGAAGTGAATACCTCGAGCTCCCACCAGTATTCATTTAAATGAAAAACTGAATTCCCTGTAGCTGTGCTTGTGCCTATAAGCAGATGGAGTGAGGTGGGAATCCAACTTTCCCACAGGCACAAACACAGTAACAGCAAATTGAATTTCCTATTCAAGGGGTGGGGGTGTTACAGTTCTCAGAGAGCAGCCACAGCCTCTCTTCAAACTGTGTTGAGTGGGAGCCACTATTAAGTGTGCTCCCACTGGCGCATGGACATCCTACTCTTTTGCAGCCTTTCCCAGCTGTGATGGAGGGGGTCCATTTGCCCATTCCACCCCAACTCACCTCTGTGATATGCGCACTTTAAAAAATGTTTTGTCTGTACCTTTCAGACAGGATAAATTTGGAAAGTAACAAAGGCAGGAGCAAAAATAAAGTATTCCCACAGCATATCTCAATTCAGTGGCTAAGAGTACTCAAAGGCACATAAAATTATGCTTTTGCATTGGTTTATGGTTGGACTCAATGATCACCAAGATCTTTTCCAACCTAAATGATTGTATGTTTCTACTGCCAATAATCTTCTGTGGTGACAGTTCAAAACTAAACATGCACACCCCTCTTGGCAGAGCTAAGGAGTTTTTGCCCTATCCTCAGCTGATGAAGTCAGGAAATGCTGTACTCATGACTCACAAATCTCAAAATCTTTAATAGAATGAGTTGCAACCTCAAGCAATGTAAAACTGACTAGACTTAGAGCCAAAATATTAAATGTGAAAACTGTATTGTCATCAAACCATTAAATTTGACAAAAATATTCTGTTTATTTGAAGAAACAATAACTTGGATGAAAACAATCTGGCATACTGTGGTGTATGAAATCCACATCTGAATCCCCCTTTCTTCTTTCTTCTCTGACTGTCCAGAATTTAAACTTAGACCAACCAGTGGTGTCAAATGGCATTTTCTCTTTTTTTATTGTTCACTAGCCTCTTCTCTACTGCTTTGGAAGATGGTTTTGGAAGCAGTCTTCATAATAACTAAGCCTCCTATGCAAATTTCTGCATTTTAACTTAAAATTGTCCTCTCATAATGAACCTCATATACCACCAATGAATAAAGCACCAGTGACAATTTCAATACCATATATTAATCTTCTTAATTACTTGGGAGTGGAAGCTGTCTGTACTTGGAAGGGCTTTTCAATGTTACACTGCATTTTATCATACTTTTTGGAAATACTCTTTATGCCTCGCTTTACAGTAAACTCTTCACGATATATTCAACAATGGGAGAAATAATTCCTTTAAATGTTCTGTAATAAAAAATGTACTTTCTTGTTACTGATGATAAAGACTCAATCAAAGGTGCTTGCAATTTTAAACCATCAGAAATAACTCTGACTTAATACTGACTTAATTTCTGCTGCATTTAGACCTGTTACATCTTACACCTCAAGAATGTCCTCACCAGCTTAACTTAAAAAGACCTGAAAAGCTTGTTTTGAACAAAATTTAAAAACTGATTTTAACCTGTATTTAGGAAAAAAGTACATGTGATTGCACCTCTTCAAGTTAATCTCTTAGTTTGCCCCTTCAGACCTTTTCACCAATTTGAAGATACTGATTGGAAAAGAAAAAGTTCAAGGGTATTAAACTCTTACTTAGTTCCTAAAAGTCGATACCATAACATAGAGGAAAGAGAGAAAGACAAATTAGACTGATCCCTGAAGAAGAGGTGAGGTACGAGACGAGCAGCCACATGGAAGAGAGTCAGGTGCAAAATGCCAAAAGTTCTGCTGCTTGTGCGTGGTGATGCATTTTTTCCTGATTCTAATCCCTCAAATGGGTTGTTCTGTACCCGCTCCCTTCCTTGTATAGTTGGTTTAGTCCTTACTGTATCCTTTTACACAGTTGTCACTCTCATCTTGGATCTACCCTTTGTTCCCAATGGTTCCAAGTCACTTCTCCTACACACCTGGCAATCCTACCTTGTGCCAGTTCCTCCCACTTTGGAAATCCCCTAATCGTAGACACCCCAGGGACTGGTTCACATTGTTCCCAACCTTTTGTGTTCCCTGTTCTCCTGTAAGACCCATCTCATGATCCTCCCCTAAGTGTACCCAAGGATTTGTACCCTCCCCTGACACCTTCCCTGTTTATAAGTTACTGTAAGTTCATGTCTGGAGTGTCTGCCTCTGCCCATCCTTAGAGTTAAGTTTGTTTTGTGTTTCTGTTAATAACTTCGATCCTTGGACTGATAAGCATAGCCCATCTCATTCTTTCCTACCCCAATCATCTGGTGGACACCCAGAAACCCTGGGGCAAGTGTCGTGACCCCCTTGTTCGTGGTCCTAGGGATGCATTGTGACACTTGTGGAGCAATTTGTTTTTCAAAAGAACCCCAGGGTGCATTTTAGAGGATTTTGACACAGTAGATTTTATCATGTTCCTGATACACCTAGCACTGAATAGAGGCACTGAGAAATGAGGAGGATGGTGGAGTGGCACAAGCCTGGTTCTGGGGGCAGTCTCAGAAAGGTATCTGCCTCAGCCTTCCTCTGCTCTCCATCAGAGAAAATGATGACACTTGAAGGCTATGCCTGCCTTGCATGAGCTGTGTCCACCCTTCCCACATGTCTCCATCAAAACTTGTCTGAAATGGGGGCCCTCATGCCATGTCTTTGTCACCTGCTAAAGGTTGTTGATTGGACAAGTACTTGTCAAACCAGGTTTCAATATTCACACTGAGCTGTCATGCATGCACAGTACAGGATGTTACCTTAGGTCACATCCAAGCAGGCAGAGGTACAACCTGGCATAATGTGACACAATCATCCATTCCTAGTAAGAGCCTGAATATTTTAGAAGCAGCATGTAGAAATTAATATACTACTGAAGACATTTGCAAATCCTAAAGAACCTTCATGGAACACAAATACTTAGAATACAGGTTGGTGACTGGTAAATTTACAAGTTTTTAAATTATAGAGAAAATTCACTGCTTAAATAAAAATATTTGATTTCAAGTAGATCCTTTGTGACCTCTGTATTTGTCCTCTCATTATACCCTTGCTACATTGATTTTCAAACTAATGTTGAATTTGTTTTTCCTTAAAAAAAAACCCCAAACCCAAAACAAATAATAATTTTCAGCATATGTAGATGGCTAGACTAGACCTAGCTAACACAAAAGAGATAAAAGATATAAAGGATTGGCTGATAACAGGAAAGTTGATGGATTCCTCTTCCTCCCTTAAGCTTAGGAGTCAAAAATGTTCAGAGCAGGTCAAAAATGTCTCAGTAATTCCTTGCAGAATCTTCATGTTTCCTAATCCTCAGATCCCTCTTGCTCTCAGAGAAAACCGTGTGCTTATCATCCTAAACCAAATAAGTCACAAATAAGAAAATACTGCTGGAAACTCTTATGTTTAACTCTCAGGTTAAACTAGTTGCATACTAGTTTAACCTGAACATTAATTGTCTTGAGGAGCAGATGTAAATTATTCAGGAAATTTGTTGGAAAGATAGTGATTTAATACATTAAAACTTTTCATTTCAAATTAGAAGGGAAAATATATTTTAAAAAACCCAAATAAAGTAACTTTCTGCATCCTCTAAAACGACTCTGATTTTATCCAGATTAGAACATGGTATTTTGATGGGCTAGTTTTTTGGTGTATTTTTACGTGATTGGTTATTTATACATTGCTTAAAAAGAAATTACTTCCAAATATCAGAACAAGGTGTTTGTCAGAGTCTTAAAAAAAAAGTAAAGGCAGACAGCTGATGCCATTTCAACAATCTGGAGATAACATTTTGCATAAACAAATTGGATTGCTCCTTGAAGACACATAAATTATAAACTGCTGCAGATTTGCATGCTCAAGTTACTTTTGCAATCAGGGAACTCTCTTAATGAGTCCTAAGTAAAATGAGTCCTTTACAATCTGGATACCTGTTATGACTATCTTTAAAAAATATATTGTAAAAGCAAAACATATCTCAAAAGATTATATTGTTGGAGGTGAACCGGAAAGATCCACTAAATTCTTCCAGCTAAGGCCATTAGAACTTCACTTACACTGTCAGTTGTCCATGAGTACTCTGAGAACTGCTTTGCAACCTTGATGTTTGGTCTCAAAAATTCGTTCTATTTTGAAGTTATTTCCATTAAACTTGTGTGGTCTTGGCGAAAACTTCTTGCTGGTGCAAGCACCATGGTACACTGCTCTTTTGCTACTCAAGGGTTAGAACTTCATTTTCCCAGGAAGTACAAAGGATGAACTAAAGAGAAGTATGACAGATGCTTAAAATAAGGGACAAATACAGTAGTCAATGGACAAATATTAAGATGGGAATTACTCTAGGGCTGAGAACCTGAGTCGTATATAGAGACACAGATAGACATACAGCCACATGTGGACACACATTTCATTGCAGATACAAAACCTTTGCAGGAGGCCTTTTTGGATCCTCTGCAACATATGGGTTCAAGGATTTTGATGGTAGAACTATGGTTAGTGCTGTATATATATATGAAGATTGTTCCCAGGCAAGCCATTAAAAATTTTGATTTTTTCCTGACTTTATACATTCATAGGATTATTCACTTTATTTGCTCCAGAAACCATTCAAACTGGCTAGACTGTACAAGCAATATATAAAAGTGTTCCCTTACCCTAAAACCTATCATAAAGTGTTTGTCCTGAAAGATAAATATTCTCACTACTCAGAGATCACCATGCATGTCAATAAGATGTAAAAGTAGCAAACACAAACTGCAAAAATTCTCAGGCTCATGAAAAGTGATAAAACATTCTATAGTTTAGATAGTTCAGATCACTGAACTATCCTGCACTTCAATTGAAATCTAAAGTCTGCTTTTTCCTTTCCCTGCCCTTTTTTCTCTGTGCCATGATAGGCCCTGCTCTTTTATGTGTTCTTCCTTCACCGCAGAGGAGTAGCTTCCCTCACACACTCCCCTTTACACTGCCAAGGCTTGGCTTACACTGAATAAGGATGAGGAGCATGATTAACCCGGTACTTCACATAAGGCTTCAGCTAACTTGTGTCTATTATTTGACTGAGCAAGAATATCCTCTTAGCTCCAGCAGAAAACTGGAGTGAAAGCTTGGAACATGTTTCCATGTTTGCTTTCATTTTTTTCAGAGTGTTTGTCAAATAGAGATATGATTTGAAAGGTTCTCTTGCAAACCAAGGAACTTTGTAGTTGCAAAAGTCATGGCAGATTGAAAGAGACCTGAAAATAATGACAGCTGATTGCCTTTATGGTTTACAGATCGTTTCATAAAGGAAAAGTATCACTTGTGTTGAGAGCAATAGTCCATCTGTGAAATACAGCTGTTTTGAGGTGAAAATGCAGCTAGAATATTTTGTGAGTTTTTCTGGCCCAGTTAATAAGTTAGGGACACCGGATCCCAGGTTTTTAAAGAGGGGAGGGAAGATCTGTTTACTCTGTACCAGAGAGGTCTGCCTTCCCTTATTCCTTAAAAAAAATGGTATATGGCCTCTGAGGTCCTTCCTGCAAATCAGCCTGTTTGACTTCTCTATCTGATAACCAAGTGTCTGATAATTAGTTTTAAGCCAAAGGATGAGCCTCTCAACCACTGGAGCTGGGTTCATGAGCTGGTGAGCTCCAGCCCAAACAAGAGAATGGCATGCAGGTAGCACACCAATATTTGTGTGACTAGGAACATCTCTTAGTGCAAATAGTCAGTGGCTTAGCAAAATGGGACACCACTGTCTGAAAACAGAGGACTATGATTCCATGTTTATTTGAACTAAGTGTTCATTTTAAAATGTGCTATAAACATTTGAAAACAGAAATATTGGCACTCAGTAACACTTAGAGCAAAGAACTTTATGTTGCAGTTATGTCAATGGTTTTGGTGCTCTGCTAGACACACTCCTAAAATGTACAATTAACCAGAAATGTCAAGAATGCTCCTTGCTTTAGGAGAGGAGTAATGTGGTGTATACAGCAATCCACCCTGGAACCAACCGGGAAAATAAACACCCAACAGTGATCTCAACAAGAACTGAAAAACCCAACAAAACATGCAAAGAAAGAATAAGTCAATAAGAATCCGTATTTTTTTTCAAAGCTCTTTTATGTTTTCCCCCATCATTTCCTTATTTTGGAATTTTTCATTACACAGATGTAAATGACAAGAAGAATTGCAAAGTTGTGTGAAAACTGTTGGAAAAAAAAATCTTACCAATACTAATAAACTACTGTACACACTGCTCCACACTGAATGACAAAATGTCAGATAAAAATTTCCCCTTGCATCCACAAGTCATTAAGAATAGTCTTCCATCACATACTACAAACAGTTTGACACTATTTTGTTTATGATTTAGAAAATAAGCATTTTAAACGGTTCCCCAGGAGAGGAAGCACATCGATCTGTTGGAGTGAATCCACCATGGTAATTAGAGACTGTCCTAGGTTAAAATGTAAGATGTGCCCAAAGTATGTATTCTATCACCATCTTCATGAGCTGTTGAAACCAGGTGGGGCAGTGTTTCCCTTATCTGCTGCTAATGGCTCATCAATGCCTTGCCACAGGACTCACAGATAACTCCCCCGGGAGCTGTCTCTGTTTAATGGGCCATCAAGGACCCATTACATGACTCATAGAATGA
>VZUI01089463.1:0-5000 GCA_013401135.1 Cettia cetti
ATCTATCTATCTATCTATCTATCTATCTATCTATCTATCTATCTATCTATCTATCTATCTATCTATCTATCTATCTTTATACCAATACTTAGTCGATTAGTAAAACTTGGTAACTTCTTCTGTAATTTGTGTAGGTGACTTCACTTACCCTTTTACCCCAGTCTGCTTTTGTGGAAGAGTGCTGTCTTTGGCAGAAGCAGAAATACAAGAAATACTATCTTTTGGAACAGTGAATCCTGAAATCAGATGCAAAAGGATGAAACAGTTGCTGAGTCCTTCTATAAGTACAGCTGTTGCTCCAGGCATATGTGGGTGCTGCAGCACTTTTGATTTTTGTCCAGCTGGTTTTCTCTGCTTTTTGTGATTCTAGAGAGTCAGCCAAGTCCTAGTTGCCTTGGCCTTTTTGCCAATGTTCTATTTTTTATATCCAAATGCATGTTTACTACCTAGAGTTAATACAAAC
Organism: Cettia cetti; assembly: GCA_013401135.1. NCBI lineage: Eukaryota > Metazoa > Chordata > Aves > Passeriformes > Sylviidae > Cettia > Cettia cetti. The sequence continues at coordinate 464 of VZUI01089463.1, forward strand.
TGGCTGCTAGAGAACCATATCTCACCTGTGTCCTTCCCAGAACAGGAAATATATGGATTTTATCCATTATAATTTTTCATGCCATGCCAACTACTTCAGAATATGAGTATGTGTATTGACATATTGATAAAAAATGGAGAAATATGTATTTTTAGTAATGTTTCTAATATAGAAGGAACCAACAGAGATTTTCAGTTACTAAAGCCATTGAAGTAGCTCTTAATATCAGCACAGAAATATACTTATTTGTTGACCTTCAGCAAAGCTGTCAATACAGGTAAATGCTGTCTCTAATACTGATCATTTTTCTACTGGTAGATGAACCTGTCTAAATGTCTTATGAGTTGTTTCTTGATAAAGAACAGGAATGGAATTTCATAATGAAATAAATATTTCATTTAATAGATTCTGCTCATCAATTGGTACTTTAACAGGTTTGGGGGCTTTTTTTCCACCCTTACTTAGATGTATTATCAATGCACTTATTAAGACAGACTCTTCAGGTCAAGTAACATGGTTATATAAGCTTAAATAAGTTAAAATCATGCAAAGGACCAAAATTGCAAGGGAATAATCCAGTATGTTCAAGCAATATTAAATAAATCAGTAGTTGCTTGTTTTCTCTAACAATCGAGAGTTATAAATAAAGGATTAAACTCACAGTGAAAAGTGTAAGTTGAGATGAATATTCAGAAACAATGTACAAACTCTTCTTTTTTATTTTCAGCAGTACTTGTGCTACATTTGTGTTCATAAATTTGCAGAATTTGAGTCTCCACCTCCTCGGTTGAATACGCATCTTAATACCTTGTTAAACCAGCTTGTTAAAACAGCTTTTGATGTACTGTGTTCATGTAAAGGTTTCCAATTTTTAAAATATATATGCTGGTGCACACACACAGCATTTAATACCAGAACTAGGCTATTAAAGTTTCCTATTTCTCATCACAGCTAAAAAGGATTGGAATTGCAGTTAGCTGTAGAATAAAAAAAGTAAGCCACTTAAACAGGCTTTTTGACAGTGGCAGCCTCAAAAGTCTTTTCTTATCAGCGTATTTATTTCTGTGTATCTATTTAAAGAGAGAGATGGATTTTAAAGATATTGTTCAACTACAGAAGAAAAAAAAAAGTAGGCTGGAGTTCCAAAAAGGCTGGGTCAAGTCCTTACTAAAGGAGAGAGAAAAGAGCCCAAGTTCTAGTGTCCATTCACAGTGTTGTAGGTGCAGGTACTGTAACTGCACTGGGGGTAGATGCAGCCTGGATAACATAAGGGTGGGAGAGCAGGTCCCTGGGGTTAGGTTCTTCCAGTGTTCCATTTCAAGAGCACTTCATCAACAAGTTGCAGGTCTACACTAGCAGAGCTGGTGACAGTGGGATTGTGTGTGGAAAGAAAGGACTCAGGGATATGATGGCAGCTGTGTATCTGTATATAGATTCATCCTGCAGACATAAGTGTCTAGAAACCTTTTGGTGATAGAGATGATTTTAACTAAGGTGAAAAAAAATGAAAACAGTAACAAAGATCAATGCAGTTCTGTGTTGTTTTGTTCAGGAAAAAAAAAGCTACAAATAGAGAAGATGGCTATTTTATAAGAAGGTTCGACACAGTTTTGTAATCTCCTTGTAGAACCACTTTTAATATTTTATTAAATAAGTATCTGCTGCAATATCTGTGAGATTGCTACTTTGGATGTTGGATTTAAGAAAACAGAGGTAACAGACAGAAACATAATGCACAGCAAAGTAGTTTCTTTATCAGCAGATTGCCACTGTTGCAGGTCCTAACTTCCTAGAGCTGGTTCATGTTCTTGACGGTATTTCCAGTTTTCTAATAGTTTCTATATTGCTTCTGCCATTTTATGCTAAGTACAGTAAATGGGTGAGAAAATAGGTAAATACCCAAGGGAGGATCAAAATAATTTATACTACACCACAGACATTTCAAGTCTTGCAGTCTCTGAACAACCACTTGCTGAGTTGAGTAGCTCAGAATGGTAAAGTATACTCTATAAATCAGAAATTCAAGTCGGAGTTTCTGAAAAAAACATTATTTTGCCAATGTTTTTATTAAAAACAGTAAAAAACATGTAGTTTGACATAGGCCTTTTGCAGGCTTCAAGGAATTTGAGGATTTTGATAAAACAAACTTCATATAAATGAACAAGCAATGTACTTGAAAGATATATAGTTATCAAGCTGTCTAATAATGATAATGGTATTTATGTAAAATACTTTGTCTAAACCCAAGATTTTACCAGGCATGTGAAGCCATATGACTATCAAACTCTGGTGTATTTTAGAGGAATATTTGTTAATTTTGTATGTATACGAAATTAGTGACCACCAGAGGGAAAGAATGGAACCAAAAATCTTTTTTAAGAACCCAAAATCTTTCCTTTATTTATGGAATTGATAATGTTGCTGTATAATACTGTATTTCACACTGAGCCTCGAGGCCCTTATCTCTAGGAAGGAGGGGGACAACGTGTTCCCCATATCTCAAACCCTGATAAAGCAGCAAAGTAGTACCAGTTATGGTGTTGGCTTTTTTTTACGATGTGAATGCATCTGGTAAAAAATGACACCTACAGATTAGCCTTTACTTAGGCCAGTAAATAATTGTTGCAGGGTAGCAATTTCAGCTTATTATTCTAGACTTTTAAATTTTTTGATAAGTGGCACCTAGCAATAAAGTTTTTACTATTGCAGATCTAATGCTGATACCATGTCCTTTGATTTGAATGCAGCCTTGTTCGGAGGTATTTGACTGATAAAACCCATTACCTTTAACCCCAGAATTGCAATACAGCAAGGAAATTATGCTTGTTTTGCTTAGCTTTATGCAGCATGGCTGGTGTCTGCTAATAACTGGCATCCAGCAAAAAGCATATAAGAGGATATGTACTAAATGATAAAATTGGGAATGTGAATCAAGTATCATTTTGGGTGGAATATCTAGAAATTTAATGCTTGGTGCTTCTAACAGTAATGCTGTTTTCATTACTACTGTACCTTGAATCAGCAGAGAGAAAAGCTTCTGAAGTTACGATTACCTATAGGACTTGTAAACCAGATTGATGGAAGTAATTGGTAAACTGCTTAATCAAGCCTTGCTTGGAGGTGAATAAGGACTGCAGGATAGAAAATGTAGGCTGTGTAAGTAACCCAACAAGTCAGTAGAGTTCTTTTTTCTGAAAGAAACAAAGATAGCAGTAATTAATGACCCTGACTCTGTGCCAAAAAAGCTTTCTTCTGACAACTCCAACTTAATTAAAACTTAAGACATTTCAATGGCCTCAGAAAGCCCCTGATGGGGTGAACTCTTGCAAACTCGTGAGAAAATTTTGTAAATTAAAGGAATAGATGTGTGTTACCACTGGTGCCATGACTCTAATCCCTGGCAGTCAAAGAATCTATTTAGCCAAAGCCTTTTCTTTTAACTGGCTCACACCTGCAGGCTTACTGGCACTTCCTCTGTACCAGAGAAGGCAGTTTTTGTGTTTTACGGAAGATCAGATAATAGGAGTCTTGCTGTTACTTTTGTTTTTGTGCATTGTTCATTAGGCTGTGAGTGTTGCAGGCACACTTGATATGCTTGGCTAGTTTGCGGGGGGAGTGCAGTGGCTGAATGCTTTAGGTGGTGCAACACTGGTGAGGATGGGCTGGCAAAAAACTAAGTTTATTGCAAAAGTGCTTTAAATTAAAACTCACAGCTGATGAGACAAGCTGAATGGCAGTCTGCTGTTTTTCACAAGTCTGAGTTACAAGGAACAATATTCTGCCCTGGACAGTGCTGGATTTAAACAAAATGAAATGTGGCTTTCAGATTCTCCTTGCTTCTTTATATTAATGTAATTTTTATTCATTATGGGCCAACTGGTGTAAGAATGTCCCACAAGTACCCTATATGGAAAGTAAAGCTATCTTTGGACTGCAAGGAGACAGGCTATTTTGTGAGTTGACATGTGTGCTTTATTAATAAACATGGGATTAAATTCTAGAAATAACGCCAGTTGAATACTAATTGGACTAAATAGCTACTTGATTTACATCGGGAAAAAAAGGAGTTTAAGTTCATCTCCCATTCCAGAACGTGTGTTTGTGCATTACATTGTAAAGATCTTCCCTATGCTCCACACCTTTTCTGTGGCCTTGGGCAAATCCGTATATCTAAGGCAGTGAAGAGGGCAATATTCTGGATTGCCTTGTCCTTTTTGTATGTGGTGAGGTGATGTGCTGTCTGACTGGCACAGAAAGATCTTGCTTGTATAGGTCAAGGTTTAGGTGTATTTTTTATATCAAGGTCCTCAGGAGCCTCTTCCTTTGAACATTTTTCAAGATTTTTGATGAGGCTAATTATGATGTTTGTTTTCACAGGTGATGATCCATAACATACAGGTGCTTGGGCTGACATGTTCTTTTTTACTGTGGCTTAGGGAACAGTGGGGGAAAATACAGCTACAGACTTGTAACTTTTCCATCGATTGGCATTTAATTCACCACATCAAGCCGACACAAAAAGAGAGAAAGGGAGAGA